>JADDOH010012768.1:0-44614 GCA_016648135.1 Agrypnia vestita
AATCGAGCTGAAACTTGCCAAGTAGACTCGTGGCGACGATCAAGAAGACCTATCAAATTTTCGTTAAAAAAAATTAATAATTATAGTATAATTTCGGATTTTTAGAAATTTTATTGGTTTTTTCAAATTGGAATCATTAGAATAGTTTGATTACGGCGGCCCGATAACGTCGCGGAATATTTTCTAAATTTGAATTACTCCGTCGGTATGCATAATAGGTACTTCAGTACGAATGTCGAAAATCTAAATTGACTGACAAATGTTTTTAGAATTTAATCTTCAAAGCATGAAGTGTCTTATCAAAGCTCAAAACATCTGACATTTTAGAAATATATTAAATTACTGTAAGTTTAGTGTTATGTTATATGTTTTAATTCGCCTTTAATTGTTGTTATATTTTACAAAGAAAGGGAGGATAATAAAAACTTGGTTTTTATGGGTTACTTTTTCATTTTATTAGTTCAAGTATAGTAGAAATCTAATTAGCAAGTAATTATCTATAAGTATATATATAAGTTAATTGCACAATATTCTCACCCGATTTGTGCCTCAATTAGGTTACAAAAATGTCGGTCAATTATCAATTGTTGTCATTAACCTTCGGGTAACGGAATATCGAAAATAGGAGCGGGGTACCAAGTGACCCCAGTCAAAATTGGCTTTTAAGGGAGTATGAAGGCTTGAAAATGTCCTATAATATTTTTAATTGCATTTCTTATACAATGCAGACAAGATTCTACTAAATTTGTCGACACTTTATAAGAAACCGCAGTATTTTGATGTCACATCACTCACAAGCGCCCGGGCGATGGAAGCTGTGTGGGCAGAATGACCAGTTCTTTGTGTAATATTCCCGATTTTCTAAGGAAAAGCATTTTTTATGTTATTTTTGACTATATTAATACGCTTTATCATTTTCTTTTATTTTGGTGTTGTATTCATTGGGCTATTTCTGAGGATTACAAAGAATACCACCTCAATATCATTAATATTTATAAAATAGTTTTAAAAATTAGATTATTGTGGTTAATTTGTGCCCTTTGCAAGGACGGGAGTTTTAATCAATTAAGTCAAACCTACATTCTTATATCAAATATAATTTTTTGTGCGCGGGAGTTTAAAATTTATTAAAATTGTGCGGCCTCATACCCGCACGCCTTAGATGAAACACGTGGCTAGGCAAGTTGTTGGGCATGGATTTAGTAGAAAGAGTGGCAGAATTTATTCATAAACAGAATATCACTGTTGTCACAATAAGAGAATATTTTAATGCAAATTTTATTACGATGAAGGAGCGTCCATAAACTATGTGGCTTGATCAAGGGAGAGGGGGTAGGTAGAAATCTACGTTGGACTATGTGGGGAGAGTCGAGCTACGTAATTCTTTCATTAATTTTATTTAGCACAATTAAAACGGTATAGAACATGCGGTCGATAAAAGTGCAGAGATCAGATTTGAGTCAGAATTTTTATAATTATAAGAAAATGCATAAAACAAATATCATTGTTTTATGTATTTTTTTTCTTATAAATTAAAAAAATGTGTTGTTAGTTTTATACCCAATAAATTATTTTTTTTGTGTAAACAGCATAAAATGTCTTCTGGAAATAATAGGAAAAAACTACTAGGGGAGGAGAGGGTCAAAGGAAAAGCCATGTTAGGGCTAAATGAAGGGAGGAAAGGGTCCAAAAGAATTCAAAATGGAACCGAGTGATTTATGGACGCTCCCTGATCGAAAAAATCGTATAAATAAAAAATTGCGACAATCTATAGAAGGTAATATAAATAACAATAAAGCTAATAAATGCATAAGCGGCATTGTTTATCTCACCTTAAAAATTAAAATACTTTGAGATATGACAGTTACGTCAAGTTTACAAAAAACGGCGACAAAAATGACGGCACTGCACAATCGGCCTGCCAGCGTATTTGTTCAGACTGTTAGACCAGCGAGAAATGATCGCGGGCCACCCAGCGACAAGGCGCGGATGACACGAGTAGTTGGGAGCGACCGCTGCACACCTGCTATGCACGACTAGAATATACATACTGTACTTATTTACATTAAAAAATACACATTTATTTCACTTCTCCCATGTGCACACCCCTTCTTACACATTCTGACAATGTTAGTGTAAATTATCTCTATAGCTCACCTATTAAAAGGCTCCATAGGTTAGGAAACGAGTATGGCTACCTATCGGATGTTTTTTCGGAAACACTAGCCGCCTACAAGAGAGCTCTTCTGGACGAATTTGGTCGTTTATAATTAGTAATTGATGTCATGTCTATCTCTTGTTTTTAGATTTTTGAATTTTACATTTCATTTTATTTTACTGTCATTTTTATTGCTTCTTGAGTTTCAGATTCGATTTGTTTACTGTATTTCATTTTGTTGTAATTTTGTTGCTTCTTGAATTTCAGACATAATTATTTTAATTTGTTGTAGTTTTATTGATTGTTGACTTTCACATTTGATTTGATAACTATTATTTCATTTGATGTAATTTTGTTATACTTTATGTTATTCACTTAATGTTTTATTTTTCTTTATATATCACTTTATTAATTGTTTTTGATAAAATTATACCTTATCTCATTTTTTTATTATTACCTATCAATCTATACATCTTTATATACATTGTTTTTTTAATGGTACGTCGTACCGTGTATTAAATAAATAAATAAATAAATAAATTCTCGACAATGTTTAATTATAATCCTGCTATCGGCGTTGGTTTAATGTGGTCGCACATTACCTTTTACATGCGTCTTACATGATGAACCAATCTGCTTTTACGAATACCTATAATTTGTGAGATTATAAAAGGGAATAATCCAAGATGATGGTCCCGTTGTTCATACAATGAAAATAAGTATTTCACTTTATAATTTAACGTCCTGTTAATTTAATCTAACTAAAATAATCGTAATCTAAATTAAACAAACCAAACCTAATAACCTAACCTAACCAAACCTAACAACCTAACCTAACCTCATATATTGCCTATGAAATGTCAAAATATGCAGTGCATTTTTCGGAACTTTAAAGTGTAATATCTTATTTAATACTTATTATTTAAACGTAAATTATCTTTCATTTTGTTATTAGCACATTCAATAATATAGTGAAATACTCATTTTCGTTGTATATGCAATGGGACCATTATCTTGGATTTAGCCTATAAAAGCAAAGGCAGCGATAGCCAAAAAAATAAAACAATGTTTTAAATGCAGTCACCGAGGATTACTAATTAAAATGTATATTTTATGTATGTTTACTATAAATTTATAGGCTATGTTTTCTATAAAATATCGAATTCAGTACATTACAAGTGAGTAATCCTCGATGAGTGCAATAATTTTTTTTAGATATTGCTGCCTTTGCTTTTTTTTACCACATTTGATACATTCTCCATTTCGGTGTCTTCTTGTCAATCTCCCGCACCCCACCATGACTGTAGCCACGCCCCTGTTAAAAAATTAATCTGTTTACTAAAATAAGCATTGGATAGTTAGTATGCGTCCGTCCTGATAAAGATACACAGGTATCGAACCGGTAGACGTAAAGTTACTCCAAGCGATTTGTATAGAGTTATTAATTAATAAAAATTAATAGTAACAACCCAAAAATTTTCAAAATTTTCAATTTGTCAATTTTTCATATAAATAATGGAGATATACTAAAAAAAACATTTCCGCTCATCTGGAAAGTCTGAAAGTAATTATTTAAAATATTTTTTATAAATCTAGTCTGTGCAATTATTTTTTAAAACAGTTTCATTCGTTTATCTCAGAATGTACTAAAACGGCACACAGCCATAGGCTTAATTATATATACAGCGACGATATCTAAATCACAGTCACTAACAGTGATTGAGTATTTGAAAATATTATCGACTAAAACACGCATTAATTTTATTTACTTGAATAATACTACCTAACCTACACATATTTTGTACTTATAATTGTATATTGTACTTCATCATCATCATCACTCTTGGCTCTACAACCCCTGGTGGATCTTGGTCTCCTCATGTGTCTTCCTACACTCCTCCACAGTATATTGTACTTCCAGGCGCGTGCAGTGAGAACAAGAAGCATGACTTTTTCCTAAGCATATACATTGAAAAGAAACCGAAATTAAATATATATCTCGTAGTATACTAATCACAATAATTCACAAATTATGCAGATTTTCATATATCATAATATTCGGCCAGATAAATATTTAAGTTCGATTTTTTTTCCAAATGTCATGCTTCTTGTTCTCACTGCACGCCCCTGGTTCCCTGTAAAATTAGGGTTTGTTTGGACAAATTGTATTATTGGCCAAAGACTGCGTCTAATTATATCAGTGATGTATACGAATAACAATTGGCTATAAGAAAACCTGTTAACGAAATATAAAATTATGATTAAATAGTAAAATTTAATATTTATGTGTTTTAGCGACATTATCATAAAACGGTGATAACAGACACACTTTTAAGTCACTGGTGTCATCCAATACAAATCACATTCATGCCAAAGAGTCAAAAATGTCAAATTCTCAACCTTTGACAAGAAAATGCGTGGGATGCAAAGAGTGACAAATTAAAAAAAAAAAACATTTGAAAATGCAAATATTTTTTCATCTACTTTTAAACATAGTCGTATAAACTCCCGGCGCAATCGCATAATGTCCCCCGATGATTGCATGGAATTAGGTAGTAAAACACACCTAGGCCATCTCCATGCTAATTTGACAGCGGCCAGATCATCTAAACGTTTTACATTCGAGGTTTATTTAAATTTTTTACTAGATTCTAAATATATGATCTCATTTACATATTTTACCTACACATACTCTATTTACCAGAGGCGTGCGCTCTATACACTATAATTTCAGTGAAATAAATCTTTAAGTAATTATTTATTATTATTATTATTATTTTTATAACAACATTAAGAGAAAAAAACAATAGCAAGCTTAGAAATAAATATTATAAAAAATTATGGTACGATTAGAATCAAAAAATAACATAATATAACCAAGCTTGAAGACAAACGAACGTTGATGGAATTGGTTAACGTTACATTGTGTAGAGTGATCAGTCAAGCCAGCTCATACATGTGGCAAGCCCTGGGCTATAATATATACACGTATAAATACCAACATAACGAAACAATGTGCATCGTACGCACAGCTTACACATACTAATTCGATTGTTTTTCTTAAACTAATTGCCTATCGCTGTGCAGTGCATGTCAATTCGGATATGAACGCATTGATACAATGAATATATGCAGGTTGCTGGAGCAGGTTGTTGGTCTAGTAGTTAAGACACTTGTTTAGTGATCCAGTGATCGTTGGTTCGAGCCCCATTACAGGAAACCAGCAAGTTTGTCTTATTTTCAAGCACAAGCGTTTAGCTTAATTTGAAAATAGTAAGAATGTTGATGTGACACGTATTCTGTGTCAAAACAAAATAGATATTCTGAAGTAGCGATTGTCAAAATCGTCACAATACAGATCTCAAATAACGGTTATCGTGTAACCAGTTAAAATGATGGTTTTAACCATCTGAATTGTCCTGGCAACCCCGGAAGGAAGATGGCCGGTGGGTCGTCCCAGAATAAGCTAGTAGAAGCAACAGAAAAATGTGTATGAAAACAGAATGGGTCTAGACTTGTTGACTCATGCAGAAGCAGCGCAAGACAGGGGAACATGGAAACACCTTGTCAAGACTTTGGGACCCCGACCCTAGACTAGGACAAGGGAATGAAGATGATGATGATTGTCGAAAGGGCATAACTGCAAGATAAGGGCAGACTGCATAACACGAAAAAATGGTATAATATTTTAACTGTGACACACTAACTGTTATTTGAGATTTGAATCTGATCGTGTCGATGATTGGCAATTGATTTTTCGCAATGTGCCGAGTAAGCAGTACTATTATACAGATATATCTTAGTTTCCAATCATCGATACAATCACATAAAAATCTCAAATAATGAACCATGTAACCGGTTAAAATAACGGTTTAACCATCACTACATGTGACAGTGAAATTACAGTTTTGGATCCACGAACGGGCATTTTTTTTTATATACCGCAGTTCTTAAAAAAATTGTGGTTATGTTAGGCTCGTGATAGGCCCAACAGAGAGTGAGCGATCACGCTCTGGACCAATGATCAAATTATTACACGCAATAAATCTCGAGTGATTTGTCTCGGCGAAATTTCTTGTACATGCAATTACACGACTTGTTTACGCACCGCTGTGTCTAGTGGATGGATGGGATTTGAAACTGAGACGCTAATTGGTCGTAGAAGCGGACGATTGAATGTTAAATATTGAATAGCCATAAACACTGAACGTTACGCTAGTAAAAAAAACACTTAAACGAGAAGATATCATGGAAATAAAATACGCTAATCAATTGAACGATAATGCCCTTCAAAAGTGCGACAATGGCCACAATGCAAGTCATGAATTAACTGAACATTTTTGGAGTACTTTTCAGCATATCGGCCGTGAACTACCAATATATTCTGTAGAACCGGTCTTTAGAGGTATGTGTTCAGCGCCTTCTAAATTTTATCAGCCGTATTGTTTAGAGAGAAGATGACAGCACAGAGAAGCTTGTTGTAAGCTGGAAACATCGGCGGCCGAAGAGGTAGAAGAATATCCCCTAATAGATGGAGGGATCAAGTAAAAATTGCCATAAAACCTACTCTTTCCAAATGCTCTTCACTCTGCTGAATGCCAAGGACGATGAGGAAGGAAAAAAGTCAAACGAGAGACTTTTCGAAAGATCTTCAAGAACCTCAACAATGAGGCTAAGACTAAGATCAATTAAAAGAAAAAGATTTAAATAAAATATTTACCTCGTCCAGTATGGGGCAGCTTTGGTACCTCGACTTCCTGATGGCGAGGTCCCACCACGGCACGGGAGGCTTCGCCCTCAAGATGGTCTGGCAGCCAACCTTTGGATCCTGCGACTCGTAGAGAGTGTCCAAGGTTTGGCTGAAGCCAGAACTCCTGCTGATTCCCGGGGAGAGAGGAAACCCCCTGGGAGATTCGCAATTCGACGGGATACCGGTCACACACTCGCAGCACACGTGGTTCTTGGAACTGATCGAAGACACGTCCACAGAGACTGAATGCCTGTAGTTCGGGAGGGTGTTGTGAAGGTTCGGCACCCTGTTGTTGTAAAAGCTGCCAATCTCGCTGTTGGACCTCCTCACGCCGTTGCGTTTAGACAGAACGTTCGGATAAGAAAAATTGTTCAATTCCATGGGACTCGGGAGTCCCGTGTCTGCTGTGAATCTGCTGTCGATTGGTTGTCCCGTTACGGGCGTGTTGGGTTCTGAACAGTGTCCTATTTTTGCTCTGTTCAAGCTCCCGTAATACGGGTTCTCGTACGAAGGTTTAAGATCTATAGACTTTGGTCTTTTCATGTTGAGAGTGGCGTACTTTTGGGGCGATCTGTGAAACCTGGTCACCATACTTGGAAGTTCTTTGA
This sequence comes from Agrypnia vestita, assembly GCA_016648135.1. NCBI lineage: Eukaryota > Metazoa > Arthropoda > Insecta > Trichoptera > Phryganeidae > Agrypnia > Agrypnia vestita. The sequence goes on from JADDOH010012768.1 coordinate 7,517, forward strand.
GAACGTCATCATTGAATTCTTTGGTATCCACCGACTCATTAGTGGCCTCTGTAGACCCGTTTTCACTGTAAGATTCACTATTAGTTCTTCCGAAGTCATCGTCCCCGTAAGGAATAATATTCATCCGCTCACAAAAAGGATTTGGTTCGTGATTTTTGTCGACAAATTTATGAAAACCATTTTCATTGAGTTTAACTTCATTTTTGAGTGCTTCGCTAAGTTCATCGACTATCTTTTCTGGATCTTGTACTATTATTGGGGTAACCCTGACTTCGGTAGGGTCTTTGTCTCTGTGCTTCGGTCTATCTTTTCTGTGCAATCCTTTTTTCTTTGGTTTGATATCTATTGAATCATAATGCACTTCTTGCCTTTCATTCTTTACTTTTGAGGGCGATGAGGTATTACTGTTTGGAGGTGAAACTTTGGCATAGATTGGCTCTTCGAAGACTATTCTGGAATTGTCCACGTTCGGAGGTTCTTTTTTAATCATTCTGGCGACGTTGTTGTTGTCCAGAAACGTCTGTTTGTTGTTCCTCCTCAGGGTGAAGTACTCCGAGTGTCCTGTGGTGAGGTTGGCCGACGCCGGGGAGGATCCGAGACCGACGGAATCCTTGAGGCGGACCCTGCTTCTGGTGGAACGGATGGTTGCGAAGCCATCGTAGATTTGAGATTTGTGATGCATGCCTGATGGGGCGGTCACGCCCATTCTCGACGCATGTCCCGCATGAGAGAGTCACATAATCAAACCACCTGCATCACTCGCGGGGAAAGTTTTTCATTGAAATTTTGCGGTATAAAGAACTATCTACAAAACCAAAAATATAAATAAATATTTAACAATTTTGAAAGCTCTTTTTTAGATAAACCATTACTTTTTTATCACCTGATCAAATTATTGAAATAGTATATAAAAATATCTTAATTGAAGCTTCACCCTCTCTCCTGCGAAGGAGACAGCATCATGAAATAAACAAAAATCCGGGTTTTTAGTCGCGTTTTACGTCCCCTTTATAGTGCGGTGATAAAAAATCCAAGATAAGTGTCAATTACCTACTGTTTTAAAAGCTGTGTACAGACCCTCACTAATGAATGCCCATTAAATGTAAACTCTCACAGAGAGAATGAAGTCAACAATCAGGCTGCCGAAATAAGACATCATAGGGCAGTAGCAAGAAAAGATTACGTATAGAAAGGTGTCAATTGAGGTTTTTTGGACACGTCTTTCGAATGCTGGATGATCAAAAAGTATCTCGTCCTTTCGAGGGAAGGAGGATGGTTCACCATATACCAAGTTATCATAAACACCAACAAACACTTTCTAGGTCGTGATTGGTCAACAAGGTTGTAGAAAACGGAAACACCGTGTCGAGACTTGTGGCCTCAGACACTGTCTGGACAAAATCCAGTAATTGTGTTCTTAGAACATAAATACAGGATGTCTTTAACTTTACAGGTGGATTCCTGCCTTGATTATGAGTCGAAAATGTTCAAGCAACCGTGACATAATAACATTGATATTGCATATCTCCGTAACTATTGATATTAGGTCATGGTTGCTTGAACGTTTTTGACTCATTATCAAGGCAGGAATTCACCTGCAAAGTTTATTCTACTGTCTATGAGACACCTTGTATAATAATGTTATTAAAAATTAGTCTTAAAAAAATACATGCAGTTTAATGCAGGCGGCAAAATTTTAATCGTAAATGACGTGCTTGATGTCTCTGCTGCAAAGATATCTCTGCCTTAGAGCTTCGAAACTGGTGAGAGCTGGCACTAGACCGAGATGAGTGGAGGAAAATTATTGAGGAGGCCAAGACCCACCAAGGGTTGTAGTGCCAAGAATGATGATGATGATGATGTCTTACACTGGAAGAAATTTCTAATATGTAAAATTGGTACACCTGATACACCATGTTGGTGTACAACACAATCGACCGTCCCATTGATTAAAAGTCTGTCGGTACGTGAAGAAGATTATCTATTTTAAAATCCCTTCATTACTCCTATCAAAACAATCTGGATGGGGCAATTCGGGCGGAGCCCAAGCTTCGAAAAATAAGCGAGTAAAAATACGCACCCTAAAACGTAAGAAACACTCGGGGCCACTTGAGATGAGCTGGACCGGGAGGATGCAGGTAGAGATTTCACGGAGGAAGAGGAACACGTGTTGCTCTTTGATTATAACCAGAAACACAACCACCGAAAAGGAACAAAACAAGCCGAGGATTATTAGGAAATGGATGAAGTGATTAAAGCCAGAAACTCGGGATAAAATCTCGCTCGAGTACTAACGCAACGTGATTTGATTTTGGTAGAATCGAATGAAAAATAGGTGTTTGGATTCGTAATTAGAAATACAAATAGGCTTCTGTCTGGTAATGTAGTAGCGTAGGTCAACAAATGAAGTTTTAATACGCAATATGATTTTTTTTCAAAATTTTGTACGAAATAGGACGATTAATAAGTTTTAATATTTCGAAATTTTCGTGACTAACTTTGTGTAAGTTCATTGTATTTAAATATGGATAAAACACAACGGTGTTGATACTTTAATTAAAAAATAAGGACACCACTTCGCCTATGACAACGTTACATGTATGCAAAAAAGGAAGAAAATTAGACATAAATATAGAAATTAATCAACTCAACATACAAACACCACATATAACATCCCCCCTCCTATTCATACTAGCCCCGCCCAGCAACCACTTTCACTTTTCGCCCTATTTTTTTCAGAGCCTCCCCACTGTGAAATTGTGTAAGAAATAGCACGATACATTTAAAAATGAAGTTTTAAAATCGAATACGTTTTATTTTAGAACCTCCCATACTACGTTTGTATAGGAAATAGAACGATTAGCGAACACGAGGCAAAAATTTTTTGGCCGAAAATTTATTTTTTACTTTTTAGTATATTTAAATATAATCGAAGTTTTTTTTAAATCATGCTATATAATTTGCTACTTTTTAGTCTTTATATTACCCAGCGTACAAAATCACCTCGGTAGGAACCTAGCGCCATCTTTTAAAAATAATTTCCCAAACAAAACTTTGATCAATTAATTATGATGGATTAAATGATTTCGTAACAAATCTGATTAATTGATTGATTCATGTATTGTCATCGAGAATACGTCTGCGTGCAAAATTTAAGCTCGGTTGGATATTAGGAAGCGGGTGAAATATCGATTATAAAATTCCGTCCAGACAAACAAGTGAAGCAAAGCGTGGCAAATAGGACGAAAATTTTACAAGTTATGCATTATCAAATGGCATGCATTGACACTACCGATACTAAAATCGTGCAAATTGTTTTAGTTCATAAAGGGTTGTCGCGGTAGGGTGATTAGACAAAAGTGAATAATATGACCGAAGCCTTGATTCTGGGTAAAGGGTTTTTTGGAACAAGCCCATTAATTATAACCGCTTTATAACTAAAGGAGATTCAGTAACACCCCTGCAAGTCCACTTTTTAAGTAGAGGAAGTGTACATTAAAAATAGACCGGGAACAGCTATGGGGGTATCAGAAAGCAATTTGTTCCGAGTACCCCTATCAAGGGCATAAATTACATACTTGGAAATAAAGATTGACGGCGTCACATATGGCGTACAGAGCAGCGCGCGGTTACATAAAAACACACGCACAAACAAAGGCGAATAGAACAAGAGACCAAGAATAATCTTCGAGCCGGTAACACCATACAGAACAAAGATTTGCAATGAATGCCATTGAGGACTTTCGTTTCATTCTGTCGTGTCTACAGATTTTCTTGGACACGATTTTCTGAATAGGTTAATTGACATATCGTCGCTGTATATATAATAAATCCTATGCGCCGTTAAGTATATTCTGAGATGAACGAATCAATTTGTCAATTTTTCATATACATAATGGAGATATACTAAAAAAAACATTGCCGTTCATCTGGAAGTCTGCCTAGTAATTATTTAAAATATTTTTTATAAATCTAGTCCGCGCAATTATTTTATAAAACAGTTTTATTCGTTTAACTCAGAATGTACTAAGACGTCACATAGGATTAATTATATACACAGCGATATATATTCATTTTTATGCCTGTGATTAATATCTTCAATAAGCTTTCTCAGTCAGAATGCAATGATATATGTATAGAATAATCCAAAATTTCACGATTTATTTGATAAATTGATACAAATCAAAACATTTCGATTAGCAGCATCACAAATGCGAGACGCACAGCCAATCTTTAACAAATTAGAGGTATTAAAAACGCTCAATTAGAACAAGTTAGAGATGGACGCGTACAAGAGAGGTGTAAAAACAAAATATCGATTGCCACCATTAGTCATGAAGCGGTGCAGTAGATAATGGACAACCTGAACTGGTTTTAAATGTCGTTTATCAATTTTGGAAAAATTGGCCTAGTATTAGTAGTTGTATAAATAGTTGTCAATTAATTTCCAAGAACACGTTGACTTATTTTATATGATGCAGCATTTGATAGCCACAATGGCGTATTGATCAAGAGTGGAGCGAATGGAAGACTATGCCGATGAAGATAGTCCATGTGACCTCGAAGCCTTGATTTAGGCTGTAGCGCTATTGAACAAGAAGAAGAAGATAAAAGACGTACTATAAATAAATGTAAGCTTTTCATTAGTCAAATATCAGCGGGACTGGGTTTATTTTCTATAATGTTATCATACTATGGTCAGAAATCATCTTTGGTTGTACTGTCGACAATGCATTCATTTAATGGAGCCATTTATTTGGAAGGTCTTCTTTCGCAATCCAGAAGATATGCTGTAGGCACATAATTGAAAACAATTAAAGTCAATTCAAGTCAACTGAGCCGTCATTTGTGTCCAGATTTCTCGAGTCATGTTGTTTTCACTTGAATTGAGATGGTAGCATTTGGTAGATCGTATAACGTCCAAAACAATTTTACGACTTTAAGCAGAGATGCGATAATATGTCTGGTAAATATTCTAGCACATATTTTCGTTTGTATCCAATATTGCTTGTCCTCATAGCCATGAAGTCTGCAAGAAGGAAAGATATTATTCTGGTATAAAGACGTTGAAAACAAGAGCAGGGGGTATCATTTTCTTCCATTTGCATAAGACGCAGTGCCCTGCACGGTCGGTTGCACCAGACTGCATTTGACTGCATCTCGGGTTCGGAAAACCTGTCTCGGGATTTTCTGGTGTGTGACGCAAGGACTAAAGCGCACAAAAAGTTGAGACGTTGAGATGGCTGGGAATTGTATGGGATTGCAAGATAATCTTCTCATTGATGACGAATTCAATGCAAAATTAGCTTTAGGGAGTCATTTTAGACTCTCGAGAGTAGCTTTGTTTGTGAAAGATACGAATGCAATAATTTCTACAATCTTCAGTCTAAAATGTAACATTTTTTTCAGTCCACCGCTTTCAAATGTTATTATGTGTAAATCACTTACAATCGAGTTGGAATATTGTAGATCTGTTGAACGAATTTCAAGAATGTTTACACATTTCTTTCTGGTAGTTTCGCGAGATAATCTAACGTACAGCATGTATAATTCTATGGTTTCGCGAAAAAAAATATTTTCGCTCATTCGCTACAACCTCAAAAACCGCTGAGTATTTTAAAATAAAATTTTCTAATATATATTATTGGGCGATCTTTCAACATATCTGTACCATGAATAACAAAAGTTATAGTCGAAAATTGAACCCATAAAATATCACATTTCAACTGGAGTTCTTCGATTCCCTAAACGAAAATATTTTTACATAACTTACTTTTTTATCTTTCAATACTGTCATAAAGTACATGCGTTTAGTGTAAACGTTAATTAATTCAGGTGTTGAGATTTGCACCTAAATTAATGATTTGTGATAGACCATTTCCCTTTTAGTGATTTTTTCTGAGTTGAAAAATATGTTAGTTATTAAAGAGTCGAACCGTATGTTTTTCTGAGAAACGTTTCTCGACGTTTCGTTGAATGCTTATTCAACGTCATCAGGAGGACGACCTTTACCCACGGAGGTAGAGGGCGGACTGATTACTGCCTTCGAGGCCGCAAATTATATGCACTTTATTGTGGAGTGTTCACTTCTTCTACAATCTTTTAAGTATTTGGCGCCCTGTTCTTACGACATTGATTCAATCCTTGAGAGACGTCGCAGTAAAGTCCGCCGACGTAACTAGTACATATTGCACACTGGCGACCTCTATTGTAGAGATGATAGATTGGCAGAAAAAATACATTTTTTACACACCCCCATATATTTTGCACACATACAATTCCGAGCGGCCAGTGCACGGGCGTCGATAAAACGCGTATCCTTTGTTGTAATAAAACGCGAGATTGATTTTATTGCTGATTTATAGTAATATTACATCTGCCTTGTACGATGAAATATGAACCTAAAGGAAGTGTTAGAATTTTATTACCGTTTTTGCAATTAACAAAATGTTTACGTAAAAGGTTTTAATGCCCGTCCCGCACTTAGCTAGTCGAGCAAACGGGTATTTATACCCTTGCGGCACGAGATGTGTTAAAAGAAAAAATGCCTTGATAATAATCGGCATGTACAATCTTAAGAATATATGATAAGGATAGCGATGGGTTTTTTATTTTTTTTATTTATTTATTAGAGACACTAACAGGATAATGGGTACATGATACTCAGATAATATACATTATAGTGAAGACTATGCCCATTATCCCAATTACAAGTGTCTTCGGCACGCTCCAGTAACATGTATTTTTGCAATTAATTATATTTTACATGTACATTTATGTATATTATATATTTTGTGTTTGAGTGTAGTGCGATTAGTATTTAATGAATGATTGATTTAATGGATCTATAGGTTCGTGTCATCGTTTAGAAAATGGATGTTGTGTATGAGTGAGTTTTTGAACGAAGATAAGGTATCTGCAAGAATATCAGCATCAATGTTAGGGTCAGCACAATATAAATTATATGTGCGACATAACCTTGTAATGGGAGAAAAGTAACCGATATTATTAGTGTGCTGACTTATTCTGAAAAACTCCGGGTTTCTTATACGGGGTTTAACATGCAAATTTATATCAGATAGAGAGAGAGAATCAATAGCTCCGCTGAGAATCTTGTGTAGCACAACGAGATCGGATATTTTCCATCGGGACTCAAGTTTGTGCATCTTGAAAAAGGCAAGTTGATCTTCGTAGCTGTGAAGGTTGTTGTGTTGACCAGCTTTGTATGACAAAATACGTAGAAACTTTTTCTGCACTCTCTCGATTCTCGTAATATGTGTTGTGAAATAAGGTAACCAAATAACTGACGAATATTCCAATATACTTCGTACTAGTGATGTATAGAGTATTTTTAGACTTTGAGAATTTTTAAGTCTTGAGTAATTCTGGTGATAAATCCCAACATAGTATATGCCTTGTTTGTGATATAATTAAAGTAGTCGGGATAGATGGATCCAAATTAGACAGGTTATATTCAACAAGGTGTTGCGGCGGAAGAAATGCGGTAGTGGTATTGCATGCAGCATGGCCTACAGGACTAATGCGCAATCCTTGAGGAACTTCAGAAGTGAGCAACATCTATCTTTTAATGTGCAATTGACAACGTCGAAAGACTGGCGGTTCAAGTTTAGTATCCGATTATTTAAGATCCTTAGTTATGAGGAAAACAAGAGGTTATGAAGAAATCAGAACTAATAAGAGTGAAAAGGGACCGAAATTACGCATTTTATTTACCACTCATGAAGAATTGTTTGACTTATCAAACAAACCTAGCTATAAGATGAGCGATATTTTTTCTTCTTTAGTATTTCAATTATGGATATCTTAGAAAACTGATTAATTGTAACAAAAATGTAATTAATATTTAAACACCATCTATTACGACCTCTCTTCAGCGCTTAGTGACCACGCTCCTACCAATTTAGTGTCCCCCACATTCCTCACATAGTCCTTTAGTCTTAAGTTTAGTATTAGTAATATGACTGAAGATGATGCGTCAGCACAGCAAACGTTCTAATTATTATAGATAATAAATAGTGAAAATAAACAGTGTTACTGCAACTATGTTCTTGATAAAAGGAGGCAATAAAGACGTGTATACAATAATAATTATAGTTGGACCATTTATATAGCGCCGTTTTCGTGAGTACTCACCTCAAGGGCGCTTCACACTAAACAACTTACTGACTAAAAACACTTATTTACTATTGCATACTTATTCACTAGATTTCAGGAAAAAATTGAATTAACATTTAAAACTATAACAATTGGGAGTGCTACAAAGAATCAGGTATTTTCGCGGAGTTACTAGGAGTGAGAAACATTACGTAGTGCTATAACGCTCTGATTCTATAGGTTTTTATGTTTATATTATATTTGTCCAAACAAATGCGCCTTTAATAGTTTTTTAAACTGTCGTAAGCTGTCTGTTTGCCTCATATTCCACAAATTTGGTCCAGCCACCGCGAAAGCACGGTCACCGAAATTGGTTTTGTGGACGCGATTTACTTCAACTAACCTATTTGTATTAGACGTTGATGCTGAGCGAAAAGTTAGCTGTCTGTTATTTGCGGGAAATGAATGCAGAAGTCGGTAATGTATTGAGGGGCCATGTTGTGAATAGCCTTGAATATAGTGAGGCACAACTTATATTCAATCCTCTCTGGACATTTAAGCCAGTGAAGGTGTTTGAATATTGATTACATTTTAGTTACTATCAATCGCTACGTTTTCAAGAATATCTTGTTTCTCGCGAAATTCGCGAAAATTTACGGCATATCTGTTTGAAGCTTGACTTCACCACACCCGAATAATTCCTCAAACAGATTAATTTTTTCGGTACAGTATTAATTGAATTTTATGGTAAGTAAACGAAATATGGGAAATTAAATCTAGGACGTTCTTAACCTGGGGTGTCTAAGCTGTACAGCATTTTGTGGACGCGATTTACTTCAACTAACCTATTTGTATTAGACGTTGATGCTGAGCGAAGGGTTGGTTGTCTGCTATTTGTATATCTTAAAATCGGTACGACTGGTCATTTACGATCACGATTCACACGTACCATCAAATTTTGCAACGTTTCATAATTACTTTTTAGAATCCTTTTAATGAACTTGTCCGGAGGCTTCAAAAACATTACGACTTATCGACGGCGGGGCACAAAAAATAAGTTAACACATTGATCGATTGATTGGACACGAGCTGAAACATCCCGAGCCGATCGGTGATTAATGACGGATCATCCACAAATCGACGGCTCCTACGTATAATATCGTAACCCACAAAATTCAATTTTACAGGAGAAGGATTTGAACATATTTTCGTCCGGTATAAATCTAAATATTACCCAATTTTTTTGAAATTTCGTTTCAATATTTTACTTTATACTGTAGTTTCATAAATAATCACAAAAAAGTCGAAATTATTAACGGTTTTTGTAGAAATGCACATACGATATTATACTTCGGAAAAGACGCGACGTAAAATAACGTAAGTGTTACATACGATAATTTTCTTATGTTATTTTCTCACGCATATTATCGTAATTTATGTTATTTTCCAACGTATGTTATCGTAAGTGTTACATACAATAAAATTATCTTATGTTATTTTCCAACGCAAATCATCGTAAGTGTTACATACGATAGTATACTTCGTAAAAAAATATGTGATTGTTTGAGATACGATAAAATACGTCCGAAAAAAATGTTATTTATTGCAAAATATTTTTTTTTCTTTCTTGGTAATAAAGATATAATTAAATACACATGAAATACACAAAAAACTAAAAAACGTCGATTTGTGGGTTACGATATTATACGTAGGAGCCGTCGAAATGTACCTCGGTGTATGCCAATAGAACCGGCCGCATTCACAGGTGTTCAGGCGTATTTGACTAGAGCATGTTGAAAATGAGCTTCGGTCGTCGTACATTTCGGCTTCAAGGTGATTTTTTATAGTCATTTGGAAAAATGTTTTTGAATATTGATGAACAATCTGCCAAATTAAATTAAGAATGACACTTAAATGGATTTGACATGCGGAATGTTTGACAGGGAGTAACACGGTTAAATTGATTATATTATAAACGAATAGTGTCATAATTGAGGGGATCAGAAGAAGAAGAAGATTTTTACGGTCATTTACAATATTCTGGGTTGTGTTTTCTGGTATTTCTGACCGACGTTTCGGATCTCATTGCAGGGTCCATCAAAAGGGCTGATGTGTACACATCAGCACTGTCATCAGGGTGCGAAACGTCGGCCAGGAAAGTAAAAAAAATACGGCATGATACCCCAGAAAACACAAAATCGGAAGATGTTTGTGCATTTTAGAAGCATTTTATCAATAGAATAATAATTTGATAAACTCTATTCTGGTTTTAAAATCAGTTACAAACATGTTTATCTAAGTTTCGCCTAATTGATGGTGGCGCTTTTGCTTCTAATCCCTTGAATAGTGGTTCTGACTAGGGATTCTGAAGTCTCGGGTTTTTTCGATTCCCGGCACTCGAGACCCAAATTTTTAAAGTCCCGGGAATTCCCGGGACACGAGACTTTGATTATTTTTCGTTTAAATCGTGAAAAAAAAATGTTAAAAAATTAACTTCTTTACTTTAATTGACTTATATTATTTGTGTTATAGGTACGATAGGTGAAAATTTATTGAAACGATTTAAAAACACTTTATTCGATATTTAATTAAATTAAATTTATTACAATTTTTTTAATCGAAATATTTATATCAATATGAAGTTAAAACCTTTACTTTTGTAAGGAAAAATATGTTTTTAAAAACACTAAGGCTTTAATGATGAATCACATAGCCTGTTCCTGGTTATGCCATAATTAAATAATAAACAAGATTCTCTACGTACTGTAAACGATAAATAAATAAATAAAGTAAATAAATACTAACATTTCCAATTTAAGTCCAAAAAATTATAAGTTCGAAATCCGCAGTTCAGAATATACAACGACGGAATCCGTAAGTAGGAGAAGAACGTATCTGGCTAAAGTCAAAATATAAACTGATTATTTCAACAAATAAATCAACCCATGGAGAATTCTTTTAAATTATTCTAGAAATACGAGTAGCACGTGCATCGTACAAAGAAACATTTTGCCGAAAAAATCAAGGGTAAATACGTACATGAGTTTTTTTTGTTGTTTAAGTGATATTTTACAAATAACGACGAAAGCTTTTATTACAAAGACAATATAATCTCTCTGCCGAGTGCCGACAATCGAGTATCTTGACGAACCGCTTGCTACCTGCTCTGTATGGGTATGGCTTGTTCTCGACTAAGCAGATCTTAGAGTATTGTATATACACTAAGAAGCAGATTTTATTTTTAAAATATAAATGTAGGATATATTGAATAAAATTGAATCGGAAAGTCTCGAGTCCCGGGTTATTAATTTTTAAATTCCCGGGACTCGAGACAGCAAAAAATCTTTGAATTCCCGGGAATAAATTCCCGGGTTGTCTCGACACAGAATCCCTAGTTCTGACACAAACAACATTTTTGATGAAATTTAAATATCACGTGTGAGTTGTAAAATGCAATAGAATACAATGGAGCAATCTTACCATTGATCAAGAATAATTTATCTTTTTCGATCATTTTAGAATTGATTGAAATGTTGTAAGGATGCAAAATTAAGGATGAATTAAAAAATATTCTACGATTGTATTCATAACAATTAACACATATGAATAGCAAATACATATATGCTTTTTTAATAATCTTTAAGTAATATGAATTTATATTTCCTAATGTAAACAGAAATATGTACCTACATATAATTAATATAAATTTCTTTCAAAGGTATGCATCATATATATTTTCTTCATCTCTAAAAACTCCCGGCTAATTTGCTGCAACATCATTCCACCGCGCATGCATTTCTGTATCAAGATTGCATTTTGTTATGATAATATTGGGGGTACGAATCTCTTAGTTAACCGCGAAGATCAAAATTATATTTAGTTTAGACATTGTAATTAATCGACCCTGTTTTAAATAGGCGTTTTTTCAAGATTAAAAAAAAGTCGAAACATCGCTAATATTGCTTCGAAAGAAAAAAAAAATATACTACCATACACAGACGTGATCAATCTCTAATCTAATTGAATTTTGATCTATTTTTGTAGAGTAACAACAATATTCAGTGTGACTTTGATTCTTATGGTGATGGAGTTGTTTGCTGGTGACTCAAAAATATTTTAGTAAATCAGCTTATACAAGTTCATTGACTCTTTACTTTACCGATACAAACTTATTTCCAGCTCCTATATTGAATATGCTTTTCCAGGAGCCAGAAGGGTGAAACGTTCTCAGAACAAACCTTGTTTAAACTATGTATGACCTCACATCAGTGTCGTAGTTCATGGTATTTTTTGATTGATATTTCAAATTTCAATACATACGTAAGAAATCATCTCAAGACAATCACGTAGGATTAATGAGAGCTTCCCAGAATCGACTCAGAAAAGGTAGAAAGAAATATTCTTAATGAACGCGTGGGATGGCCATAAGAAAAAACTGGTAGACGACATGAAAAAAATAGTGGTCCAGGAGTTGGTAAGGAACTAGATCACATGGAAGGTCGCCAACCTGATGAATCGCCCTGGTAAAGACGTTATTGGAGAGCCCACTCTTGAAATATACAAGAAATGCCACGGACCGGAAGTGGTATGGGTATATGTAGATTTATTAGTGGTATTAATCAAGTCACCGGTATTTTTTCGGTAGATAAATTTATTGTTTTATTTGTTATAAATGATCTTATTTTTCTCAGAAAGAAATGTGTAAAACATTAGGATAAGTAGGTTCTTATTTAACCATTATAAAAATATACAAACATTAGGACTGGAACTCTGAATGATTTGTTAACATAATTTAAATTATACAAAAATATACATTCAAAAACGATGTTGCACGTGGTGCTCACCTTGCCATTATCAAAAAACATCAACACAATAGCGAAAGCGTACAAAGCAGAGAGATGTACTGATAGTTTTAAAATATTTAATATATAGAAATATTATAGACATCATGCATTTCCCCACTTTTTCAATGTTTTTTGATACTGGTCGAGGTCAGCCGTCATCGATATATGTCAAACTTATTACCGAAAAATTTGATGTTTTTGATTTATATTTTAGGGGTGTCCATAAACCACGTGGTTCCATTTTGAACTCTTTTGAACCCCCCCCCCATGTAGCCCTAACGTGGCTTTTGCTTTGAGCTCCCCCCCGAGTGGAACGTAGTTTTTTCCTATTAATTCCAGAAGACATTTTGTGCTACTTTCGATTATTGATTACGTGGAAACCAATCTTCTGTACCGTTGTAGTCGTGCCAAATAAAAGAAACGAAAGAATTACGAAGCTCGATTCAGACCCCCTCCCCACCCCTGCAGTAGCCCAGCGTATCATTCTACCTAATCCATCCGCTCTTGATCAGGCCAAGTGGTTTATTGTTTTAATGAAAATAAAGTACTATTCCTGCGCGAGTGCAACTTCAAAATATGACGCCAGGCCTTAAAAACGACGTCGAAGTGGAACACCAGCTGGTCTGATTAGTCTTCAGGTCCAAGACGAGCAGTATGAATTTTTCCACGTTTCTGGGTGGAGCACTTCACTGACGAGCGCCCGCCGGGGCCGGGTCTTTGCCAGTGTTTGTACACTTGTTCGATGGGTAAATATGTAATTATTCTGGACCTCGTGTGTGCGCGCGCCCGTGTGCGTGCGGCAGTAGTAATAATTACTTCTGCCGGCGATACGTACACTTGACGGACGAGACGTCAGGGATATAAATCTATTTTAATTTAAATCAATTGCTCACTTTGCTAGACTCGCCTATCGCGTCCTACTCCGTTACACCACATTTAAGATTTTTTTTGTCGGTCGCTCAAAGTACTACTTCCTCTCATTCTTTAGTTTCGAAGTTCTGATGCAAGTATTCATAATGAAATTTGATCATTTAAAATGTTTCCATTAATCTAGGCTCGCAAATGTCGCCTATATTACCCGCCTAGTCCTAAAGAATAAGTTTCCAAATCTTGAATCCGATCAGTCGAACGGTACAGATTTGCATTGAAAATATATCAGGAGAGGGGAAGGGGTAAAATAAGAGGGGAGAAATATCGCCTATGTTACCCGCCGGGTCCTAAAGCATAAGTATGCAAAATTTGAGTGGAATCGGACGAACGCTGTAGATTTGTATAGAAAACAGACAGATGGTGAGTTTTATAGATAGTTATAAAATTAAAAAATTAAAAATGCTTTGAATGCAGTCACCGACGATTTCTAATTTAAAATGTACTGAATTCCAGACTTTATGTATCGAACTCTTCCAAAATCATGTTTCCTATAAAATCTCATATTCAGTACGATATAAAATAATAATCCTCGATGACTGCATTAATTGATTTTTTTTGGATATTGCTGCCTTTGCTTTTATACCCCACAGATATTATAAAATAAGTTGTAAAGATTATACTGCATTTTACATTGGAAAAACACATCGAAATTTCGTAATTAGTATATAATTGTAGGTTTTCAGAATTTTTGAAACATTTAATGGAAACTAATCGGATAATTGTGATAAAAATTTGGGTTATTACATGTAAATAACCCAAATTACATGTAAATAATGTCGGTTGGATGATAAGCTAACCTAACCTCAATAATTTTTTCAGTAAAATAAGCATTGTGTATCTAACAAAGAATCTTATTTATTGGCCTCATCGACTTGCGATGGTGATTATTATGGACCACTTTCCATGCGAATTTGAAATTAAATCTTGAAGTCACATTTTTTAAATCATCATGAATTAGATGAACGAATAGGCTTTAATAGAAAATAACATTTAATAATATTCGAAGGAAAACGTATAAAGTCGAAAATTCGATGTGAAAGTAAAATTAAACTGTGTACTTGGTAACTCATTATTCTAGCGCAGGAGAAAGTTTCGGGTTCGATACCTGGTTGTTACTTAATTTTTTTTTCAATAAATGTATTTCGCATATATTATATTTGAAAATCATATAAACCTTTTTTTATGCATTGCATTCTATCACGTTTTATTGAATACAATATATATATAAAAAAAGCCACTTTAACCCCTATATTCTCAGGATAACAACTTCGTTATATATTACGTGCATTGCAATAATATATTGTATTGTATTGTAACGTTACAATTATATTGTTTCTAATTTAACATTTGGATACTTAGGATGAAGAAATTAGTAGATCTGTGCGAAACAAATTAATTTTCACTTTTATAGTAATTCAGTACTAATTTTATGTAATACTAGCTGTGCCCGCGTGGCTTCGCACGGGTAGATTTTTAGTAACTTTTAGTCATATTTTATCAATTTGTGTATTAACCTTAACATATATGTAAAACTTTTTGAGTTCCACCACTTCTCTATAGAAAGTATTTAAATATCTTAAGGCTATGTTAAGGCAGCGTTCGTAAAAAACTCATCGCTCGACCATATTTTCGTCGACTTTAGTTGTAAAATATGTCACCACGAAGAGCCATTTTATTTTAACGGGATAATGTATAGCCTGTGTCAATCCTAAAGGTCCATTCTAAATACTGGTGAAATAATTTTTGAAATCGGATGAGTAGTTTCGGAGATTACCTCCTACATCCAAACATACAAACTTTACCACTTTATATATTAGTATAGATTGATCACGTCAAAACTAACGAAGTGTATAATGCTGCATAATCGCTGTCAAGACATGATTGGAAATGAATAGGAATAGATCCTAAATTACGTACAAAAAATATGCGAAACACTATCAATAGTAAAAATGACATACTTGTTGGTTACGTTGGAGGAATCGATACACGTGTTGCTATTAAGATGACTGTACATCGCCAAATTTTTAAAATAAAATGAAAAACATTTTCTTGCCGCGCGCATAGCGATAAGTTATCTATAAACACAATAATATATGTTAATTTAATTTTATAAAATGTATAAATATTAAATTTACAGATTTATGCGTGGTCAGTTTCCACGCATTCTTAAAAATTACGTGACTGATGAATTTTATACGGTTGTGAAGACGAGCGCGAAGGTCACAATAAAACATTAATTTAAATTGACCAAACATAACTAAATATTGATAAAGTCTGTCCGATACTACAACACGAACTGTGTGTGTGTGCACAGACACTAGTGTGTAAATATCGGTGAGATACACAGCTTCTCAAAGATGATGTCATTATTATTAAATACGTCTTAATTCAAACTATGCAGCACAGTTTCGACACCCCAGGTTAAATGTTCTAGATTTAATTTCCCATATTTCTTATTTCTTTTACTTCCATACAATTCAATTTATACTGTACCGAAAAAATTAATCTGTTTGACGAATAATTTGGGGGTGGTTTTCAGTTAATCAAAATAAGTTTAAAATAAACAATATACCTTATGATGTACCGAACTCACGAAATATACACAATAAATACGCTCATTTTGAATGCAAAGTCAAGCTTCAAACAGATATCCTGTAAACGTAGCGATTAATAGTAACAAAAATGTAATCAATATTCAAAAACCTTCACTGGCTTAAATGTCCATCGAGGATTGAATATAAGTTATGCCTCACAATATTCAAGACTATTCACAACATGGCCCCTCAATATATTACCAACTTCTGCATTCCATTTTCCCGCAAATAACAGACAACTAACTCTTCGCTCAGCATCAACATCTAATACAAATAGGTTAGTTGAAATAAATCGCGTCTACAAAACCAATTTCGGTGACCGTGCTTTCGCGGTGGCTGGACCTTTGTGGAATAAACTATAGAATCAAACCGTTACAACACTACGTAATGTTTCTCACTCTAGTATGCACTCCGCGAAAATACCTGATTCTTTCTAGCATTTCCAACTGTTATAGTTTTAAATGTTAATTCATAATAAATAATAAGTGTTCTTAGTCGGTAAGTTGTTTAGTGTGAAGCGCCCTTGAGGTGAGTACTCACGAAAACGGCGCTATATAAATGATCCAACTCTTATTATTATTCTCCGCCTAATGACCGCACCCACATACCCACCCGACTCTAATCTCCACCCCGCTACTCACGCCGTCCTATAATCTTAGATTTAGTATGGGTAACATTACTGAAGATGATGCGTTAGCATCGAAAACATTTTAATCGTTATAAATAAATAGCGAAAGTGGGCTTTCACAAAGTTACGCAAGAAAATTTCGAAATATCATTTTTTGTACCTGTATTACATATTCGGCCCGATTCTGAAAATAGCAATGTCTGGATCTTTAAGATCTTTATCCCAACACTTAATAGACGATAATAAAAATTAAAAATGTCCAGAGCGGATTTTGTAATTCTACGGCGCAAATACACTGTATTAAAAGATGATATAAGAAAGATTGTTTCTTACAAACGTATTCATTTCTTCATCCACAGCGTCCTGATGAAATATTCGGCGTTACCGCGTATTCAAATCTTCCCATCTTAAAATTTGACAGATAACAATTTACATCTTTCTCCCTCCCTCTATATCTATCTCACGTAGAAACTTACAGAAACAAACACCGACGTAAAGCTATGTCTCGTTTATTTTTAATTTTTATTATCGTCTATTAAGTGTTGGGATAAAGATCTTAAAGATCCAGACATAACTGTCAAATGTCAAGATGGGAAGATTTGAATACGCGGTAACGCCGAATATTTCATCAGGACGCTGTGGATGAAGAAATGAATACGTTTGTAAGAAACAATCTTTCTTATATCATCTTTTAATACACTATATTTGAGCCGTAGAATTCCAAAATCCGCTCTGGACATTTTTAATTTTTATTATCGTCTATTAAGTGTTGGGATAAAGATCTTAGAGATCCAGACATTGTTATTTTCAGAATACGGATGATTATCTGCCCAAATCCTCCGAACTCAAAACAGCAATATCAAAAAAATAATTGAATGCAGACACCGAGGATTACTAATTTATAATGTACTAAATTCGGGATTTTATAGGAAACATAGGCTATAAATTTATAGGAAATATGATTTCGGAAGGGATAGATACATAAAATTTGAAATTCAATATATTTTAAATTAGTAATCCTCGATGACTGCATTCAAAACATTTTAATTTTTTGGATATGCTGCCTTTGCTTTGATACCCCACAAATGCCATAATTTACCAAAACTTCTAGCGTATAATAGTGTACATCTACAGAAAATATTTCAGGTTTGTTACTATAACGTAAGTCTGGCGGTCACTGGCTCTTCGTCTATAAGTAATTTATTTCCTCAGTAATTCAGCAACCTCGTTAATTTGGCCCCCCTCTGTGCAAGGAACGTCCAAATTATCAAAAGTCTACAACATTTAAATATTATCTCCAGGAAAACAAGTAAGTCAGTTTTAGAACCACTGCCCGAGGGGCTAAGGCCCTCGCTTACGTAACCGCGGCACACTTGTTCGACATCTGCCGTCGCTTATCGTCAATGGGGTGATACAATAATAATTTGTTTGCTTCTCCAACACACGCACGCCCGCCTTCATTATTCACTTCTTTCCGTGTCACTCTCCTATGGGAGCCGGGTTATGAAATCGAGCGTGCACAATGGCCATATTTTAAGTGCGTGGTTTCTTTTTTTAATAGTTCTCGTCGGGCCGAATTATCGGGCCGGCGGGCGAGGCGGAGAAATTTTTTGATTGGCAGTTAAGGGCATCTGAAATGTTTAAAACTCTGTGGTGCTAAATGTTTTAAACTCTGACATGATGCATGTTTAAAACTCTGACATGATGCATGTTTAAAACTCTGACATTATGGATATTTAAAAAAACGAATGCAACCCTCTGTGGGTGATGATACGAAACTGGAAGATGCTTCTTAAGCAACGGAGAGTCCATCTTGAATGTTTACTTCATCCAGCGTGGAAGAGTAGTGTTTCGTATCTATCAAATATCCAGTGAGAAATGAAATAATTAATCTGTTCCTCTCTTCCCTCTCCCCGCCAGTCTACCTGTGGCGCCTGTAATAATTGGTTAAATACTGGTGTTTTTACGCACGCTAAGTAGACCTATTTTCATATAAGCAAAACAATCTAATTAGTATGTGTATGCAGTGCGTACGAGTCACATAGTTTCGTTGTGTCGGGGTTTACGGGTATAAACACCAACACAACGAAACAATGCGTCTCGTACGCAAGGCTTTCGCATACTAATTCGATTGTCTTGCTTTTATGAAAAGAAGTCTACAGCTCGGAATTCGTAATTCCAAATGGTTCATAGCCCTGAGGGTAATTAATATTGCAATTGTGCCTGTGACGAAGAACATGAAGACAGCGGAACCGGAAGAATCTTTCGGATCAGATCGGTGAGCCTAGTTTCTTTCCCAGCTTCCCTGTTTGCTTCGCACCCAACAGATAGGTTGTCATGAATTATTTAAATGCTTCTATTTTCCGCTTCTCGCTTGCATTTAAGATTTTCCCCGTTATACAGGCATATTGGGAAGAACATTGTGATGATGATGAAGAGATCTTGTAGTATATAATAAAATCTTGAGAGAAGGTCAGCGGAGAACATAGTTACTTGAGAAAGCCAGGGCCTGAAGATGATGTTGTAGAAAAGCAAGCATTTCATTGTACATTGATATTATTGGCAGCTAGTAAAAACACCTAAGTAGCGATCCTTCTATCAAATCTATGTCTGCCTACATAGCTTAATGACACAGTTTAGTTTTTGAGTTAAGTAGGAGATTTATTCAGAATAAACGGTT
Organism: Agrypnia vestita; assembly: GCA_016648135.1. Lineage (NCBI taxonomy): Eukaryota > Metazoa > Arthropoda > Insecta > Trichoptera > Phryganeidae > Agrypnia > Agrypnia vestita. Next base: position 27,308 of record JADDOH010012768.1, read on the forward strand.
CTACTAGTAACGTAAATAAAAAATCCGAACAACTGTAAGAAGTGAGATAATCTAAAACGTATCTCTTGAATGTAAATTAAAAAATTAACATGACGCACTCACACATTGTTGTTTAATTTCTCAGTCTATTTTAAATGCCATTAATACATCTTAAATATTTAAGATTTATGTTACGGTCGTTTGACATATTTAGGTACCGAAACAAACGGATATTTACTAATATTAAGGATAATACGAAACACTATGATTACAACTATAAACTACAGCACAGAAGTACATCGTCAGTTCACATTGCATCAATAGAACACTTACGACCCATAAGTTGACAAGGAAGCAACACACCTCTACTCAGTGCGTGCAACTGCGGCCGCGCAAAAAATAATCAGCACGACCTTGACCCCCGCGGCTGTAAGGCACTCTCCTGAAGTCAACACATACATACAAAACAAAATTTGGTTTATTTATTGCTTTAAGTTGCTTAAAAATCGTTCTTGAATGTAGGTTCTCCTACCATCTATCATCCATGGTATTGACGGTCTCTGACGTAAGTATATCGAACGTGTTTTACAGAAACAATATCTCATCAAATAGCCTGTCGGGTGGACGCCCTCTCCTGCCGGCGGCCCTGTCGCTTTCGGCGAAATAATTAATAGCAAGAAAAAATGTTTAAATTGACGTCCGTGGGTAGGTACCGGGCCCAGCGGGCCGCACTGGGCGTCCAATTAATATCGAATTTAGAAGTCGTAGAATAAATATCCGAAAAGCGGACAGAGCGAGAGCACCGCCGCGGGCGAGACAGCTGATTTCCCAACTGACCGACTGAAAAAGTGGAAGATGAGATAATAAATAACAACCTCAGGGCTCGATGCCCACGCTGCACTGCGATCAATCAGTATTGACGTCAACTAGACAAAACGAGAAAATTTCATCTCACAAATCTTTTTAGAATGTACGTCATAAAATATGGACCATTTTTACTCCCTTTATATTAACTCGTGGCGTGTCTATTTGACGCAAAAACTTTGGATCGATCTTTAACCCTTTTCCCGTGATCCAATCGAGCTGAAACTTTGCAAGCAGACTCGTGGCGACGATCAACAAAATCTATCAAATTTTCGTTAAAAAAATTAATAATTATAGTATAATTTTGGATTTACAGAAATTTTTTATGGTTTTTCATACTACTTACTCGGTGTATGAGACTGCGACGCGTCTGGTAGGCACTAAACCTGATTATAGTATAATTTTGGATTTTTGGAAATTTTTAACGCGTAGGTTAAGCGCCAAACCAGTTTCCACTAGTAAATGAGAAAGGGAGTATAATAAAAACTTGTTTTTTATGTGTTAGTTTTTTTCTATACTAACATGTAGAATGCAGCAATGTTACGAAATGGTCGCCGTTTTCGATCGGACGCTCAGGTCAATCGGTTTCGCCGAAGACAGCGCAGATTTATAGATCAACTTAAACGGAGCGCTTAGTCAGACATAAGTACTGGCCTTGTACCTACTTTTGAAGACACTATTATTTTATTTGACTTGTATTAAAGGGAATAAATTTTTCACATTCGATAAGTAACTGTAATGATAGTCCAACGTTCAACGTTAAACAAACTTTGACGTCGCATATCTCTACAACTATTGATAATAGGTCATGGTTGCTTGAACATTTTAGACTCATAACATAGGCAGGAATATAGTCCTGCGAGGTTATTAATGTTTTCCAAAAAAACCTGTACATGTCTTCCTGTTGGATGACCAAATAAATAAATAATTATATGTATAGGTCTTTTCATATAAGCTTGCAATTGAGTTAGTGTGGGTTCAGTGCGTAACACGCGCATTGTTTCGTTGTGTTAAGTATACGATACGCCCCTCTCATATACGTGAAATTAATACAACGAAACAACGCGCATATTACGCAGTGTACCCACACTAACCCAATTGGCTTATACCTGTTGCGTTAGGGCCGGTTTTTTCAAGTTGGATTAAAGTAAGCGTTCTTTTAAAGCATAGATTTTTACGTTCTCCACCAATCAGACGATCCGTTTTCGTAAAAATCTATGCTTTGATCGACCGCTTACTTTGATCGAACTTGAAACAACCGGGCCTTAGAAGCCTAGTTTCAGGCAAACGTAATTTTGTCCAAATATGCCGTCAACATTGACCGCAGTGCGCTGTGCTGCCTTCAAACAAACGCAGCGATACGGTTATGTAATTAAAAGCATTTTGTTTGACACGAAACGGTTTCAAAAGGGTATTAAAGTGAAATTGGGCCGCGTCATGGCGAAGACGCGAGCTAATAAATAGCTATCCGTGAGCGGGTACCTTCCAGTTCTTGAAATTGTCGGTTTGAAGAAAGCTTTTAGACCATCGTCTAGCGTAAATTATGGTACCGACTCTACTGATTTGTGATATCAAAGCGGGCGCAGCATTAGCAAAAGAATCCGACGCGGATAAAACGATCTTTGGCGCTTATGTAAGAGAACTATGCCGATTCTTTGACCGAAAATATCTAATTATCCATAGGGGAAGGGGTAACTTAAACCTTATAAATAAGTCGATTATACGTGGTGTATCCACTGTTTGATAATGGCCTTACATGTCAAAACAGCTGTCACATTTAAAATAACACTTAGCCTGCAGAAATTAATAATAATATTCATTAAAATTTAATTTACTTAAGGTTTTATTAAAAATAAACATGGAGTTTTACAAACTAAACACAAAAACCATAAATAAATAAAAAAGTAAAACAAATGGATTAATAAAAAATATTGATTATATTATTTGCTTATATCTACTTCTTTTATATGAGTAATTCCACCAACATGAAGAAAAATCAACCACTTAAGGCTGGACAATCATGTATTATTTAAAAATAAAAATTCCAAAGTAAGAAATGTGCCAATAAATGACGTCTGTTTTGTAACGCCGTCATTTATTGGCACATTTCATACTTTGGAATTTTTATTTTTAAATAAGACATGATCCAGCCTTAAGTGGTTGATTTTTTTTCCACCGCCACGATTCCGTGACAGAATAGTATAATAATATTAAACGATATTATTATTGACGATGAAACAAATAATAGTAAAATTACTATTGGTTTCACCATCACATTTTGAGTGCGAAATCTGGTTTTCCTTCCTTTATCGATTACACTATTTAATTAAATTAACTGTGATATAAAAAAATAAGATCGCACACCTTAACGACAATTTTTATCGTAATTAGGATGATCATTTCACATTCACAGCCTCCTTTCCGCAACAATCTCTTGGCACCAGGACCGCTCGAAGCCGACTATTTCTAGAGATCCAGTCGACGTTTTCTTCAAGTGTTCCAGATGCAGGAAGATCACATTATAGAACAGATTCACTATAAACACGCGGGGATCGCGAGTCGCATCTGTTGTGTTTTATGTGTCAGTTTTATTAGCGAATCAAAATAAGAATAGCTGTGACTAATAGTGCTGATGAACAAAATGCATTTTGCATTCATCTGCGCTAGTTTTTGGAGGTTGTCACTGAGGTCAAAGCGAACGATTTTTTCAATTAACTCGAGGACACATTTCGCCTACCCGTTTATGTTTAAAATACGAGAGATGATGCTGGATGCTGGATAATCGAAGGATAATAAAAAAAATAGTGATCAATGGGTACGTGTAAACGTGTCCCTTATGTGTATTGTGTACTGGGAAAGAAGAAAGGAATGATTTTTTATAAATTTATTTTTGTTACTAGGACTAGTGCTGAATTTTATATTGCTGCCTACCTATTGTGACGTGAAAAGACATTGCAATTTTCGAAAATGTGAATTTCTTAGAATTTTTATTGGTAATAACATCTATTTCGGTGGGACCCCGCAGTAAATTAATAATTATAATAATATAATAGTGCCGTTTTCGTGAGTACTTACTCACCTCAAGGGCGCTTCACACAAAAATATATATATTACAAAACAACTTACTGGCTAAAAACCTTATTTATTATTATTTGCCTACTAGATGACATGCAAAAAATGGAATTAATGTTTAAAACTGTAATAGTTGGGAGTGCCAGGAAGAATCAGGTATTTTCGCGGAGTGCATACTAGGAGTGGGAAACATTACGTAGTGTTGTAACGGTCTGATTCTATAGGTTTTTATATGACTGTCTAAATAAATGCGTCTATATTTGTTGAACTGTGGTAAGCTGGCTGTCTCAGTTTATTAAAAAGTTTATTCCATAACTTTGGTCCAGCCACCGCGAAAGCACGGTAACCGACATTAGTTTTGTGGACGCGATTTACTTCAACTAATCTACTTGTATTAGATATTGATGCTGAACGAAGTATTTTTGGTGTCTGTTATTTGAGAAAAATGAAATGCAGAAATCGGTGATATATTGAGGGGCCATGTTGTGAATAGCCTTGAATATTGTGAGGCATAACTTATATACAATCCTCTCGGGACATTTCAGCCAGACATAGGTGGTTGATGATAGTTGATGCTGAGTGAAGTATTAATTGTCTGTGGCAATAAAATACTAAATAACTACAGATCGATTAGTTATGAAATTTTGAAAATGTACGCGGGGTTCACAATCTCTCTTAGCACAACCGCAGAACATATCACGCAGTTAATCAGGAAGCCAGGTAATTTTATGGATACCGTATCAATTTCTCAAGCGTACTGACTTTCTAGAAGGTTGTGTGGTTAGGATGGTTGTCAATTCCGCACGAATCAATTGCGGAAGTACACCCCGTAGATAGGTACTGGGTGCAGCCTCCCTGCACGTGACTAAAAACCGTCATCTCTTCTTAATCTCATAAATAAAGATACAATTCTGCGAAAAATAAGAGCGCGACATCATTATGTTAATGCCAATGACGCACAATAAATATTCTTTAGAGGAAAAATACGTGGAAATGTACAAAGGAGAGACGCGGGAGACCGAGCGTTTGAATCGGTAAAATAGTTTAAGGGGTTACACCGTCTTGCTTTATCTTATAGCTTGAAGTTCTAACAATACTTTGAGTCACCACTCATTCAAAAATTACAAAAATTTACTGAGCTGTAGCAATTTGGATCTTTACACGAATTTCATTATTCTTTCGCGGAACTCCCTTGTTCAGACTGGACAATTTTTTTTAGTTTTTTTTTTAGTTTCACCTTGTGTTCTCTCTTCTATTCTGCTGCATTACATGTACAGTAGAGACTCGATTAACCGGACTAATTGTTATTGTAAGGCATTCGGATAATCGAAAATCTGAAAGGACAACTGAATGTATGAAGAAAGCAATTTTTGGACACATGTGCCTACATAATAATTAATTCTAGAAAGATAACGTACCTCGCCCGCGTACACATAATTCTAGGTGTTTATTAAACATATTTAATACCACTTATCATGCAAGTATCTACACCATACTTATCAGCTATCTTGCGACCGGTTATTCCTTTTTTTAATGAATCAATCATATTAATTTTATCTTAAACGATAACACAACTCTCTTACGCTTTGCCATTTTTATGCAAAGACGTGACACGATGCAACGCAGCAGAGCAATGATGTACCTAATAGGGATGGGCGTTGAATGGACGGACTAGTTGAAATCAACCGTTGACGTTGCATCGACGCGTCGACCGTTTACGTTTATCGCATGGACTAGTTGAATTCGTAGACGGTGGACGGCGGACGCCGTGGTCGGTGGACGATTCGAGATTCAACGTAATGCAAAGCAACGAGCGAGTGTAAGACAAAACGTCTCCGTTTATTTCTCTCTCATCTCTCGCTGTCGACTTGTAGACGCCATAGACGGCTCGACGGGTAATTTCATTTCAACTCTAAAGTACACGACCATAGAGTGCATATCTGTGTACACGAACTATGACAGAGACTTGAAATTTGAATGCATGCGTAGGGCGAGATAGGCTTAATGAGCTATTATTTATTATTTTTTACTTGATTTTTTGCAATGTGCATTGCGATGTGATTCCCAATTTCACGCTGTATAAAATAAAACAATTCTGTTTAATTATTTTATTTTTTATTGAACTAATATTTTACTGCTTACACCTGATATTGTTGTGTATACCTACTTCTTTCTTTATTATATATAGAAAGAAGTATATAAAACAATATGTAAAAGCCTATAATGTGCGTAAACAAATAAATAATACAATATTTCTTTTTACATATAAGCACAAGTAGCGGTTTTACTTTTCCCGAAACTATATTCCTTCGAACTTCTTTAAATTTTAAAATTTAACGTAATAAAAATAGCCAACGATTGAGCTGTCGAGCAGCGTCGCGTCGAACCGTAGACAATTGACCATCGTCCTGATGTTTAGATAGAACATCCGCGTAATGAAGTTGACGCATCAACTAGTTGACGAATTCAACTAGTTGATCGTCTCGTCGATAGACGGACGTGGACGGTCTCGTTTCGTCGACGGTAAATACGTCGACGACCCATCCCTAGTACCTAACTGTCAAAAACAATAACGAAACGCGTGGACAGTGATCATGGCGCAAACACAGTTGCGACATGTCGGTGCACGCACGGATTAAACTACCCACAAATCTATTTGATCGCGGTTGACGATCCGGATAATCGCGAATCCGTATGACTGAGGTCCGGATAATCGAGTCTCTACTGTATATTGTTTGCCACTGCATTTCATGTATTTCTTGTTTATATTTTGTATTTCACATTTGTTGTACTTTCATCTAATAAATTATAATTTCCTCATCCTTGCACCACCGAGACAGCGAAGAGGTTTTGTCTGGTCGCTTCGCCGCTCCGCCTACACAGCGTTAGCGAGACGTAGCGAGGATGAATGTAGCATTAAAGTAATGTCAAACTGGGTGGAAAAAGTGTAGGGCCGATATGGGAGGTATTGCACATAAAACTGCCCTCTTCGCTGTTCAGACTGATGGAGAAAACTATTAGGCCTATTATCTTCAAATTGTGCACACATCTTGGGTTTTTTCGGTTCAGAAATCGTTTTTCCAGGGTGACATCTATAGGAAAATTCATTTTCAGACTTAATTACGTTTTTATTTTCCAAAATGAAAAATGATAAAAGCAACATCTACCTTTTTATTAGGAAACTACTGAACTATAATATTTAAAAAAAGTAACCCATAAAAAACAAGTTTTAATTATACTCCCTTTCTCATTTACTAGTGGAAACTGGTTTGGCGCTTAACCTACGCGTTGGGCTTCGGTCGAGCGACGCTACGAAAGGGAGTAATAAAAAAATTCCAAAAATCCAAAACTATACTACAATCAGGTTCCGTGTCTACCAGACGCTTTGAAACATTTTGATACAACTTAGTAAGTTGTATGAAAAAACCATTAAAAATTTGAAAAATCCAAAAATGTATTAATTTTTTTTCACGAAAATTTGATAGATCTTCTTGATCGTCGCCACGGGTCTGCTTGCAAAGTTTCAGCTCGATTGGATCACGATTAAAAATCGATCCAAAGTTTTTTCGTCAATATAAAGAGAGTAAAAATAAATCACCCGTACCCTCCCTGACTCATGTATTATTCGACGTGAAAAGATACTCCTAGAAATCCCTTCAATGTATCTTTATAACCTTAGTCATTGAAAATTATACCCTATCCATACCTGAGAGGTCGTGAAAAGATACTCGTAGACCACCCTTTACTGTGGCCTCAGAATTGTTTGTTCTCTCAATTGTGTGTGTGAAATCTTTGACCGCTGTCAAGGTCACGGTCGGACCATCCAGCAGCGAGCAGCACGAAGAGGTTACCACCAGAAACACAGAAACTGGTGAGCCATAAAAAATGACCAGTTTGGAAATCGACTTGATAAAAGGTAATGTTTTCAATCAGAATCAGGTTTAAAACCCGTTTCAATTAGTTGATAAACACACTACACTACTGCTTTTTGTCGATGATGAAGGGATAGGAAGATTTAAAATTTAAATTAATGGTTATTATCGACAAATTACGTTACTTTAAACAGGCTACCTGATCAAAGAGGTAAACTTAAACAGAAGCGGATAATTAATTTCGTTTAAAATTAGTGATGTAACTCATTCATCATTCTAGTTGTACAAATATGTAATTGAAAACGGTAAACTACAGGAAATTAATAATATTTTGAGTTTTTCCAAGTTTTTAGAACACAGTACTAACCCCAGTGTGTGGTTGATCAAGAGAAATGAAAAAGCTTTGGATGTTGGTCGCGCTAATGATAATATATATATGATATATACAACTTCCAAAAATTTGATAGATGTGGTATAGGATAGGTGTGGGTGGAAATGGTGAACGTTACATTGTGTAAAGTGATCACTTAGACCAGCCGTACGATAGGTCGTAAGCCCTGTGTACACCCAAAGACTTCCATACCTATTTTCCCGTAAAAAATATAATTTCGTCTCTATGAGACATTTATAATATATATAGAGAAATTAATAAATTAAATAACATTAAAGTTATACAGGATGTCTCTTTACACTCCTATACTCCTATAATTTGCACTTTGGGTGAAATATCAACAGTTACGGAGATAAGCGATATCAAAATTAGCCTTTTTTTTCTCGATATTTCTGTATTGTCTTTTGTAAAACATTAGACTGTCACAAAAGTAATTTAAATATAGGGTATTAAAATTTCATTCGCTTTGATACGTGTCAAATAAAATGATCAAAACCCTATACTATATAAAAAATATTTTTATATTTATACGGGTGTCTCATAGCTAGTATCAAAAGCTTTACAGGTGGATTCCAGTCTTAATAGTGAATAGTAAGTCGAAAATGTTCAAGCCACCATGACCTAACATTAACATCCTGACTTATTTAAAAAAAAATTGAACTATCATTACAGTAACTTATATCGATTGTTAAAAATTCACTACTTTAATACAAGTCGAATAAAATGATAAAAAAGCAGATTTTTTACGAGGTTTTTTATCATTTTATTTGAGTTGTATTGAAGCGAATGAATTTTTCATAATCGATATAAGTTACTGTAATGGTAATTCAACTTTAAAAAAGAAATATTGAAAAAAAATGCAAACTTTGATATGGTCATGGTTTCTTAAACATTTTCGACTCATTATTAAGGCAGGAATGCATCTGTAAAGATTTTCTACTAGCATGAGACACCCTGTATAATACAATATGAAAGGAGTGGCAACAGGAAAGAAAAAAAAACAAAAAAATCACGCGACTTATTTCTGTAGCCTCGACGCGAAAATTCATTTTCCAAAACCTGTCCAAATACGCGCCTCAAAATTTTCGATTCAAAAACGTCCAGTGTCACAATCGACTGTGTCGTATTAAGTATTCAAGAATCTACGAATTTGGGGCAAGCTGGCATTGATATCCCGAACGGTCCTAAACAAACATGCTTTATTGACAGGCCTTGTTAGCCGATCGCGTGGGCCAATCATCGATAGCCATTGTCAATTGGGAAGCCATGGCTCCATCATCATGTTTATTGCAGCACGAGCTCCGAATAAAAGAATACCATTGCTCACTGCGAACCAATGATCGATTCAGAAGTGGTCCAGACGAGTAGTATTGCTGGACGCAATTTATTTTTTTCTCCGACCAAGGTTGAAATGAAATAGGATTTGATACGTGTCGCTGATGTCAATAGTGGAATGTGTTATATAATTAAAATATTACAAAAATGAGGTTCAAAGTTTTGGTCAATTTACCGCTAGACTTACGTTATAGTATCAAACATGAAATATTTTCTCTGCATGTACATTATAGTAGGTAAGCTGCTTGGATATTATGACATTTGAGTTCGGGATTTTGGCAGATAACAGGTAATACAGGTAAAAACAATGTTTAAGTAAATCATAAAATGTGTAAGTATAGAAATTTCAAAACTAAATTGAAAAATCAATCACAATAACGCTGACATTTTTTTTATCAAAAACAATCAATGTACACTTTTAAATGTTATTACAATACCTTCTTAATTTTTACCTCCTTTTTTTAACTCATGGCGTCTGCTTGTCTGACGAAAAAACTTTGGATCGATTTTTAACCCTTTTCCCTTGATCCAATCGAGCTGAAACTTTGCAAGTAGACTCGTGGCGATGATCAAGAAGATCTATCAAATTTTCGTTAAAAATTAATAATTATAGTACAATTTTGGATTTTTCAAATTTTTAATGGTTTTTTCATAAAAATCAGTAAGTTGTATGGAGATTCCGACGCATGTGGTAGACACGAAACCCGAAAATGAGAAAGGGAGTATTGTAAAAACTTGGTTTTTATGGGTTACTTTTTTATAACTTAATCTAATGTTTCCAGAGACATTCTATTTGTCTTACATTGTATCTTTTTTCACTATTCTAATACAACGCTACTAATGATTACATTAACAATATTTTTTATATTTACTTGACGATGCTCCCCCTAAATGACCAGAGGATTGAATATAAGTTGTGCCTCACAATATTCAAGGCTATTCACCACAAGGCCCCTCAATATATCACCGACTAATGCATTCCATTAGCCGCAAATAATAGACATCTAACACTTTTCCTCAGCATCAACATCCACATTTGATGACCGCGCTTTCGTGACGGCTGGACCAATGTTATGGGATAAATTACCAAACAATCACACAAAAATTTATCTTATTAGACCAGCCATACTCAATCTGCGGCCCGACAAGCTTACATGCGGCCCGAAACACATTTAATATCAGGAACGTGATTCAAAAAGTCTGCCATCGTAAGTTTTGAATTGCTTGAAATACGCGCGAACAAAAAGACAAACTCCTGTCATTTTAAAGCCGGCGATTTCTATTTAAGAACGAATTTGTTTCAACCATAGATATTTTCATCACAGAGTGTGAGCTTTGTGTTTGTCATGTAATTTTTTAGCCATTTTTAATAATCCTCGTATTCCACATTCATCCATTACTCTGTTCTGTATTATGAAAATAGCAATATTGAGATGTCAGATCTTTATCCCAATCTTGATAGGTATGTATAACATTGTATTGCCGCCAATTTAGATGTTTTTAGTTTGACATGTTTGAAATGAATGAATTCAATCAATCAGAAAGCTCTAACGCGTAAACAAACCTTAAGTTATTCACAATTACGAATAATGAGATTCCTTATTGATTGAATTCATTCATTTCTAACCAGTCAAACATAAAACGTCAAAAAAAAATGGCGTCACAATGTCATACAATAACTGTCAAGATACAGGAAATAGCAATATTGCTTAGTTCAGAATACGGATGAGTGTCAGTAAAATCTGTGTTCCAGTGTGTCGAATGCTTTTTTGAAATCTATAAATATATTTTTTTTTTATCATTCAAATAATTCACACAATATTTTGAGTATATCAAATTCATGTACAAACCGGTATTGTATTTTTAATACATTTAATACAACCTTTACGTTTTCTCGCCACAATATGTTCTATGCAATTCTGGACGTTTATACTTTTTATAATTTTGTCCCCGGTTACGTCTGTAATAAGGTGTTATAGGTCGACTACAATCAAAGACCATTCCCTAGCTTTGTCCGGTAAGAAAAAAATGGATGGAAAGTTGCCTGGCAAGCCTTATTACAAGCCTCAATATGATATTAAAAATAAATATAAATAATATATTTTTTAGTTTAAAAAAGGTTACTTACTTACTAGAAAAACTTATTTTGTGTTAATTTTTTGCATCGTAACAACACACATATTTATTGCGCACATACTTTTGAATGCGGTCTAGCTCTAGAATCCGTACTCATTAACCTTTTAACTGCCAGCCATATTTACTATGGGGGACACCTATAGGCCAGACATTTTTCCGTAAAATAAAGTAAATAAAAAACAATAAAAATAGACATAATATGATGAAAAAGTGTAAGAACTTACCAAAGAATTATGTTTTTCGAATTTATGACGGAGTTTTTTGAAGCAAAAGCAAAATAAATTCATTCCGCAAAATATACAACAGGGTTGTCACAATTTCACTTTTTTTGTTTTTTTTTTACCTGTTTTTTAATGTTACACCTTTAATATCTTACTATTATGTAGTGAATTCTTCCTGCGTGTGGTATATTTCAAAATACGGTTCAACTCATAGCATTGAATGAATCAAAACATGAATCAAAATTGTCCTTTGAGGCACGAAAGGATCGCTATCCCAATGAAATAGTGGTCTAGGTACTATCGACGTCACTAGTAGAGGCAATATTTTCTATTTCGTCAGGCACATTATTTTCATTTTCATCCGGCTCAAAAAACTCTGGCAATTCGAATTCCACATCACTCTCATCAGATTCGGCGGTTTGTCCAACAATCTCATCATCATCATATGTCAGCCATTGTAATGTCACAAAAAGAAATATAAAAAATGTTTTATAAAAAAACAGAGAAACAAAAAATTCACGCGAATCTCGCGAAAAAAGATAAAAATGTGGTGTATATAGATCGCGGGCGCTGCGCCGCGTGGCTCGATGCGAGCGAGGTTTGTACCTGCTCGCCGCGAGCCGACGCGTCTTGTGCTACGAGTTGCCGCTCCGTATACACACACGCGCACGGCGTTTGCAATAAATAAATAAGTCCGTTGCCGCATGTATTATAACAAAAAATTAACACAATAATTTGAACACAACGTGTACAAAGAAAAAAATAATTTCATAGACACACTAGATAGATATACTCACTCACATTGCACTATATACAGGAATACGGCGAAATAAACCCACTGATATTTTAAATAATCGTGAACAAAATCAAACTGAAGTACGAAAAAACAGAGAAACAAAAAATTCAGTTGAATCTCGCTAAAATAAAGATAAAAAAATTATTTTATAGACGCACAAGATTGTTATATTCACTCTAATTGCATTAAAAATACGAAAATGGCGAAAAAACCGACGAGTATTGTCAATAATTGGGAACAAAATCAAGCCAAACGCGCAGTTTTAAATTGAAGTATTGCAGGATTCCCCGTTTCTCAGCCAAAAAACTTTGCAAGCGGCGACCCTAGCGAACTCTGAGAACTGTCAGATGGAACACTTTCATAAATCACTAATTTTACGATATTTGGTGGTTTTAAAAATATGGTAACTGCTTAGGATCGTTGTCTATAGATGCCAGTACGATTTAAAATTGGTGTCGTGTTAAAAATCGTTTGTTGTTGTGCGCATTTACATGGAAAAATTCCCGCGCGGTAACGCGGCACTGGCCTGACGGGACATGCAAAGTTTCGCGCGTTTACGCGGCAGTGGCACTGATCGGGTTAATAATATTTTCGTATGCGTTTATTAATCTATTATTTTTGTTAAGACGCTGTACAAAAATAAACGATATACGTTAGTATTGAATTTTATCTTTTTCATTATTGTATTTTGAGTATATAGATACGATGAAAATAAATTTCACGTAGGAGATAAGCGATAAGTATTATTATCATTCTGTTGCAGTAAAAAAAAATAATTTGTTGATTAATCAAGAGGCGGCGCCCTAATCTTGAATCAATGAATACTGTTTTTCCCTGTGTGATTTTTTTTTCGTCACATCCAATAGTACCTACTTAATATCTCCACTTCTGAATAAAAACAACTAACCTTTCCTGGACCTCCCAAGTACAGTTTTAACCAATGATATAATAAACTGTAGATACGTTACAAGCGCGAAATTTTGGCAACTCAAAAGTAAGGAAATTGCCTTACTTGCATTCGTTATCGAACGGACCTTCTTTGTGATCGGGCGCCACGCTACAAGGAAAAAAAAGTCCCGGGGAAAAAGGGACAGAGCATCGTACACTATTGTAAGAATGCGTACGTTATTTTAGTCACCGTGACTTCAAATTACCCTATTTTTCTATCTACACGCAGAGCGTTTGTGAAATAAGGGTACCGTGATTTGTTGTCTCTTTCAATGCGATATTTCGACGGCTCCTACGAATAATATCGTAACCCACAAATCGACGATTTTTAGTTTTTTGTGTATTTCATATGTATTTAATTATATCTTTATTTCCAAGAAAGAAAAAAAAAATTTTGCAATAAATAACGTTTTTTTCGGACGTATTTTATCGTATCTCAAACAATCACATATTTTTTACGAAGTATACTATCGTATGTAACACTTACGATAATTTGCGTTGGAAAATAACATAAGATAATTATCGTATGCAACACTTACGATAATATGCGTGAGAAAATAAATTATCGTATGTAACACTTACGTTATTTTACGTCGCGTCTTTTCCGAAGTAAAATGTTGTAAGTCATTTATACGATATTTTACGTCGCGTCTTTTACGAAGTATAATATCGTATGTGCATTTCTACAAAAACCTTTAATAATTTCGACTTTTTTGTGATTATTTATGAAACTACAGTATAAAGAAAAATATTGAAACGAAATTTCAAAAAAATTGGGCTATATTTAGATTTATACCGGACGAAAATATGTTCAAATCCTTCTCCTGTAAAATTGAATTTTGTGGGTTACGATATTATACGTAGGAGCCGTCGATTTGCTACATATGAAAGCCGGCTAGTATGAGAATAACGTGTCTATATTATAATACGTCAATGGTTTTAACCGTCAATTCTGCTATTGGCATGTCGCCCAGAGTATATAAGTAATGGTAAATAAGTACGTAAACAGGTAAACATGTAAACTTTCACCAGTAAGTTGTTTGTCAAATAATGTTTATATGTTAAGTGCCACTGAGTCGAGTTCTCACGAAAACGGCGCTATATTGTGAGTCTTACTAATATAAATAAATAAATATAAATTCAAACATAAGAAAAATATTAATAAAACTTTACTTTTGCTTCTGCCACGTTCACACGTATTCTTGCGCACGCCCTTCATGGTTGGCGCTTTTAACAAGGCCATCCTCCAATATTTGGTTTATCTGATCGTGCCAGGTCTTTTCCCTCTGTTCCTTCTGACTTTAAAACTAGCCACATAAATAATAATAATAATAATGAAAATTCATATAGCGCCACTATCGAAAAAATTTCACCTCAAGGGCGCTTTACGCAAAAATTGTTTAGTCCTACACCAGTAATTAAAATGATTTAAATAATAAATAATAAAATAAAAACAATGGAAGTAGACTGAATGCGCCAGAAATGCGGTCGCTTAAACGTATGTGTGCAAAATCTTTGTACGATAGAGTAGGGAATGAACGAATTAGAAATTAGTGTAATAGATAGAGTAAAGAAAGGATCGCTGAGATGGTTTGGTCTTCCGTGGTCGCCCTCTCTTTCTGGCGCCGTCAACACTTGCATCATGTATCTTTCTTACCATTCTTTCCTCATTCATTCGCTCAACATGCCCAAACCACCTGAGCGGCCCTATTTTTATTCTCTGTATTATGCTACGATCAGCTTTACATTCATTCCTAATATCTTCATTCTTTACTCTATCATACATGGATTTACCACACATACGTCTAAGGGACCTCATCTCCACTGCATTCAATCTACGTTCGTTCCTCATCTGCCAGCTCCAGGCTTCACTTCCATACATTAGCGTCGGTACCAGAACTCCATTATGTACCGCCAGTTTTGCCTCGGTAGACATATTTCTATTAGAAATTATTGCATTCAAAGCACCGTTCACCTTATTCCCGGCAGTCACTCTCCTCTCTATATCTTTCTCAATATTCCCTCTTCTATCGAACATACTTCCCAAGTACACAAACTCATCTACTTGTTCCAAACATTCATTGCCTACTAGTATTTCACACTAATACCGTTTAACTTTAAAACAAAGCGAACTCTCTAGGCGTAGGTAGAATACTGCATTACAATACAGCCTTTATGTGTGGCAAGTGTTGAGAAATTCGACCCGGAAACCTTCGTCAAGAACACGTCGGATCGATCTATCGAGCCTGCCGGGCTACCGGGGCTGGAGGTGCCTCGCGCACGCTGCGGACACGTGTCCCGCACGCCTCGCCGCCGGGCTGACAGACAAGGGCCATTATTATTTGTGGTCTCGGACGCCATTTCAAGGGAGACAATTCAACACGACCCAGGTCGAGAAGACGTGAATATTTGACCGATTTTAAACATAATAAAAACTTATTTAACTGTAATTTCGGGTATTTTACACGCACCGTATGTATTACCGAGAAGCGAATCTCGACGTTTCGTTGGATACTTATCCAACGTCATCAGGAGGACGACCTTTACCCGCGGAGGTGGAGGTCGGACTGACAGTTTATATTACTTAACAATTATATATTATATATGTACTTAACAATTAAACTCAGTTGGCAAGGACACATACAAGATCTCTCAAATAAGGGAAGGAAAATTGTATACATATATAGAAGTCAATGTGGTAGATATTGTATCCCTCGGTACTATATATTATAACATACTCAATCCCTATTATCCTATGGCATAATTGGATGGGGAGTGTCCCTCAGTAATAATGGCCTTAACTCTTTAATAATAAAAACTTTTCTTCAAATTTTTGGAAATCACTTTGTGGCACCAATTTTATTATACATACATAAAAGCTTAAACACTTTATTATTACCGCAGATAATTTTAAATTAAATCAACATGTTTCGGAAGCTTCTTCAGGACAAGTAATGTACTATAAGCCAGACCGCATTCAAATGAATGTGCGCAGAAAATATATGTATTGCTTCGAAGCAAAAAATGAACACAAAATATTTTTTTTTTAGTAAATGAGTAACCTTTTTTCAACTAAAAAATATATATATTTATTTGGAATATTATAGTGAGGCTTGTAATACGGGCTTGACAGGCAACTTTCCCCCGCTTTCTTCTTACCGGGCAAAGCTAGGGAACGGTCTTTTGATTGTGGTCGATCTATAAAAGTTTTAGTACATGTTTGTCTTGAAGAAGCTCCCGAAACATGTTTATTTAATAAAATTATCTGTCGTAAAAACAAAGTGTTTAAGTTTTTATTTATGTATAATAACTAACTAACTAACTAACCATCACGCCGTATCGCCGCAGGGGTAGGCAGAGAGGATTAAATGCCACACAATAAGTATTTACTTATTTACAATCGACAGCCATGAAATAGTAATAACGACTTTTATCAAAACATTTTTTTTACATTTCCCCTGGCGGCAGTTAAAGGTATTATTCTAAACCCTGGTGATTGGGGAACATGAATCTGAATGAATCTTTGCTTAGTCTTATATGTACAGTATTTTTTACGGGTAATACAGGCTCGGCGATAGCAACATCGCTATCGTTGCCGCCTTCCGGTTTGCTGGCCCGGCGCCAAGCCCCATCTCAGACCGTTTATTTATTTTTTTATAGCCGTGAATTCGAACGAAATTACGGACATTACAC
>JADDOH010012769.1:0-25350 GCA_016648135.1 Agrypnia vestita
TCACTATATGTGCTAATAACAAAATGAAAGATAATTTACGTTTAAGTAATAAATATTAAATAAGATATTACACTTTAAAATTTCGAAAAATGTATAGTATATTTTGACATTTCATAGGCAATATCTGAAGAAAAATTCATATTTATAGACTAAAGAAATGAGATGAATATTGAACGTAGGTACTTTCTGTACTTTAGATTATTGGGTTTGGTTAGGATAATTTAGGTTATTAGGTTAGTTTTTTAGGTTTGGTTAAGTTAGGTTATGTTATTAGATTTGGTTAGGTTATTAGGTTTGTTTTGTTTAATTTAGATTACGACTATTTTATGTAGTTAGATGAAAAAGATTGCTTAGGTTTAATAATGTAATGTGATTATTTTGATGATTTTTAATTTTTTTCTATTATGAATTAATGATTTTTCTAAAATATTTTTTAAACGAAATCATAGAATTTATTAATTCATAATTATATATCCATACTTTATGGTTTGCATCCATTAACAAAATTCATATTGCATAATATATTTTTTTTTATGGTTAGCGCATTTTCTTTTATATATCTTTTTCTACGGTTCTTAAAGTAATGACTGACATTCAAAATGTATGTTACATCTTTCGAAAATTTAGAGTGTAATATCTTATTTAATACTTATTATTTAAGCGTCAATTATCTTTCATTTTGTAATCAATTATATAGTGAAATACTTATTTTCATTGTATGAACAACGAGACTATGTTCTTGGATTATGCCCTTTTGAATTATGAGAACAAAAAACTTTTGATTCCATTATCTCAGAATGCATAAATATATTGGAAAGGTACACTCGAGGTGTGATATCGACCGTTTCTACGTAAATTCAGACATCTACCAAAAATGCACTGACTTTTTTGTAATACTAAATATAAAATACTCTTTTGCAAAATATATATATATATATATATATATATATATATTTTGAACAATCAATTGACATAAAAAAGTAACCCATAAAAACCAAGTTTTTATTAAACTCCCTTTGTCATTTACTAGTGGAAACTGGTTTGGCGCTTAACCTACGCGTTGGGCTTCGGTCGAGCGACGCTACGAAAGAGAGTAATAAAAAATTTCCAAAAATTCAAAATTATACTATAATCAGGTTCTGTGTCTACCAGACGCGTTGAAATATTTTCATACAACTTAGTAAGTTGTATGAAAAAACCATTAAAAATTTGAAAAATCCAAAATTTTATTATTTTTTTTACGAAAATTTGATAGATCTTCTTGATTGTCGTCACGAGTCTGCTTGCAAAGTTTCAGCTTGATTGGATCACGGGAAAAGGATTAAAGATCGATCCAAAGTTTCGACGGCAAGCAAGCAGACGCCACGAGTTAATATAAAGGGAGTAAAAATGGACAAATACGTTCATTTTGTATGTAAAAATTACTTTTTTTGTTAATGACTTAGTTTACATAGGGACTGTTGATATATGAATCAGAAAATTCCCAAAAAATTTTCTCCAAGGTTTTTAAATTAATGTTTTCTATTATAATTTAGTGTTTAACAGCTGGTGAAGGCCAAAATCCAGGCCGACAAGCTTCTCTCAAAGCTGGAATTCCTGAAACCGTACCTGCATATACTATTAACATGCTGTGTGGATCTGGTCTCAAGTAAATTTTTTAAATTAATTATTGATTTTCGCATTTTTCACTACTTTTTTATTTCTTTTTTATATAATTTTTTTCATCATCTTTTTTCTTTTTACATAATTTTTTTCTTTTTTATATCAAATAAATCTACAGTAAATCCTGATAAATTCTAAATTCATCATAATTCGATTTTTTATAGAACATATGATCCAAAATGTTAAATTTATAGTTGATTTACTTTGATAATTCAAAAAACCATGAATCTATACATTTTATTTATTAAAGAGTTAAGGTTGTTATTACAGTCGTTAGACATATTTAACTGTAAATAGTTGCGGATATTTTATATGAACCATATGTTTTTCCGAGAAACAATTCTCGACGTTTCGTTGAATGTTTATTCAACGTCATCAGGAGGACGAACTTTACCCGCGGAGGTAGAGGGCGGACTGATTACTACGTTTGAGGCCGAAAATTATATGTACTTTGTTGTGGAGTGTTCACGTCTTAGAAGCAGAAGAAGTGAACACTCCACAACAAAGTTCATATAATTTGCGGCCTCGAAAGTAGTAATCGGTCCGCCCTCCACCTCCGCGGGTAAAGGTCGTCCTCCTGATGACGTTGAATAAGCATTCAATGAAACGTCGAGAATCATTTCTCGGAAAAACATATGGTTTGTATAAAATATCTGCAACTATTTACATATATTTAAGAACACATTCATATTTGTGAAGTTGTAATTTTTCAAAACAAAGTTCTGTGATAAATAAAAACTACATATAAGGTCGATATATTCACGGAAACATAGAGGGTTGCTATAGCTTAGTGGTCAGCGCACCGGCCCCGGAAAGGAGGTGACCTGGGTTCGAATCCCAGTAGTAACCTAATATTTTTTCGTGAATTAGATTTTTCTGTATGTCTTTCTAATTGATTAATTAATTTGATTTTAAAAATTTCACAGAACTTTGTTCTGAAAAATTACAACTCACATAATCTAATAAGTTATAAAAAAATAATGATGCATGCGGTTTTGCGATCTGGCAATGCTGGCACCCACTGGGGTATCATTTATATATTTCGGGGTACCTTGTGAAATCCACTTTGATCTACACATATTTTGTCTATCCTGTATTAATTAATCCCTATAGGCATTAGTGCGACAATTATTATGAACAATAATAATATTTGGTGTGATGTCCGTCCTTCCCTTTTGCTAGGAAGGATAGTTATCAGAAATCTGAGATCCTCGGTAAAATTCCAGGATGTTCTTCTTGGTTTATTTTTTAAGTAATAATTACAACAATATATTGCGACAGGGTATACAAATAGTGGTTTTGATGAGCTCAACAAGTCCGTTCTTTCGTAATAACGCGCGCCCAGCACGGCGTCGCCTTTTATCCCTTTTCTCTCTTTATCTCTCGTCCCTTTCATACACACGGACAGACGTGCATTCAGATTATCCTGAATGCATGTCTGTCTGGGATATTATTACTTTTGGATAATTCATATAATGCCATTTTCGTGAGTACTCCAGGGTGTTTTATTATCTATGTTATGTCTTTGTATTTTGATGGTTACACAGTACTGTAGGATTTATTACAGTTTTAACCGGTTTGAGTTTTACAGGTCTGTAAATTTTTTCGAGAATCAGCTCTTGAAATGGTTTATGGGATTTGGTTCTGTATTATTAATCCATTTGCCTTGCAAGATGGCCAAAATACAATTAGAAATACATGATTGAAAATAGACATTGCTAATTTTTCCAAGTATTGAAATTCTCTACACATATTTCTAGCACCAAATTTTGCATCCATCTTCATTCTTTTTCTCTTTCATCGTATCACATTTCAGCACACAGAAGAAGACAATTGTTTATCCAATGTATATTTTTAGATCTGTTTGCCTTGGATACCAATCAATATTGTGTGGCTCCGACATCGTAGTTTGTGGAGGTCAGGAGAGCATGAGTCAATCACCACATATGGTGTACTTGAGACCTGGAATTAAGATGGGCAACACCCAGCTTTCTGATACCATGCTCTGTGATGGACTCACTGATGCTGTGCATGACATTCATATGGGCATAACAGGTACTATGTTTCCTTCTATGACACTTGTGAGTCTGGCCCTGAACACTTCCTGTTTGATCAGTGATAATTGATTCACATTATTCACGCAATATGTATGCTGAAATGTTTATTTATTATTTTAATATGTATACCCTTTTTGATAAGCTTTCTTTTATATGTTATCTTAATTATTGTTTGGATTATATTCAAAAAAAGTTTTTGATAGTATATAACATGTTTATTGTTTATTGCATAGATCACCAACACAAACTCTTTATAACAAATTGATACATTGATTTATGAAGTGTTTGGAGACAAAAATACCGCTATCCAATTAATGAAAATATAGGGTGACATGTTTGAAAATGATCATCTTGTAATAGTGGCTCTTTTGCAATTGATTACTGCTCTTGAAAACATGTGTATGTTTTTTTGTGTGATTTAGATGTATTTTAGTAAAACCATATAAATTTTTCAAAATTCCACTCTTTCTAAAAAATCTGTTACAAAAAATCAATTTTACAAGAGAGCTGTTTGAAGATTGGCTTTATATAAAAAATTTATGTGTATTTGTCCACTTTTGATGAGATCACCTAGATGTATGTGTGGCAAATCCATATATGATAGAGTAGAAAATGAAGATGTGAGAAAGAATTTAAAGTTGATCTTAGCATAGTTAATATAATCAAAAAAGGTTTGCTCAGCTGGTTTGGGCATGTTGAGCGATTGAATGGGGAAAGAATGGTAAGAAAGATATATGACGTAAATGTTGATGACACCAGAAAGAGAAGACGACCGGAGAAGATGTCTCATGACCGGATTAACCAGATAACTGGAGGATGGTTAGGAGCCACAACAATCGTTGAGCTTGTCTACGAAGATGAATGAATGTGGGTGAGACGAGAGTTGTGTGTCAGGACAGAGGCGTTTGGCACTCTATTCTCTCTGCCTACCTCTCTTCTTACTCTCTGCGTAGAAACAGTGTGATGTTAAGTAAGTAAGTTTTCCACTTTTACGTGAGTTTTTTCTCACAAAAAAAGCACTCAAATTTCTTTTTAAATTTTTGTGTTGCGGAGAAGGGTATTTTCTATGTATTGATATAAAAAGTAAAAAATGCATTTTTGGTAGACGTCCGAGTTTACGTAGGGACTGTCAATATCATTTTCGTTAATTGGGTAGGGGCAGTTTTGCTCCTTGCCCCTGTGATATACATATTTGAATTTTACCTGATTTTATTTAACAAAATTTCAACAAAATGTTAGTTCAGAATGTGTGACACACTGGGCAACCAGTATAGCGACATACATGGGTTGATTAAAATGAATGCTTACACAATTTACTTTTTTTGTGGATGCTGATGAATGGAAAATTAAGGCGGTACATTCACTGCAAATGCATATTTCGGCATTTTTTACAAAAATGTGGGTTTATATCAGAATTTATATGATAGATTGCATTTTTTTTGGGCAATAACTTAGATAGAACCTTTGTTCTTATATAAAAGTAATAAACTGAATATTATTTACAATAATTAAGAAAATATAGGCATTAATCCACAGGACGCGGCAAAAAAAACGTTTTTAATGTTCTACGGCAAAGAGACGTGTGTTAAATATTTGTATGAAGCATAATATGTTTTTTTATACGTATAAAGTTTACTTAATTATCTAGAATCCGTACGTAGGAAATTAAGAAATGTTTTTTTATTTATAATGTAATAATGTTTCAAACATGCAGTAATTTTGATGATTTTCAAATCTTGTTTATCATATAAAAATATGATATCAAACGATATATTGTATCTATATTCGCACTTTGAGTCTTCATTCACTATTGAAAAACTACATTTTTTTATTAAAAACACGTTATTTATTATTTTAAAATAAAAATTCTAAAGTATGAACAACGACATCCTATAAGTCAAAATGCCTTTCATATGCCGTCTGGCCGCGGCAGAGGTCAGACATGTGTATGTGGCTGAATATTCCTCGTCATTTATTTCACTATTAATCGTACTTCTACGCCAAATTTGATATTTATATGAATTATTATTATATAATATGCTCAAAAGCAATTGATATCTCCCATATATTAAGGTTTTATATGGATTTTCGAACGGTTTCATCCTTTTTACACTTTGAACATGCGTCACATGTCAGTTTCACTATTAGCCCAATTTCAACAACAAAGTCCAGAATCTCACTTAGATAAGTCAAAATGATGACATCTCAGGCATGGCTTGAAAGTACATGATCTATCCACGTAATTTGACAGATTCGCATGTTTACGAGACGGCTGTCCAGCTTTAATGGCTGCTATTAGTGGGCCAGTCTGGGCTCTAATTGCAAAGACAGGCGAGTGTAATCGCCTTTGGTGTCCTAGATAAGAGGTTGGCATGCTCACAATAGTGAAAACATGCTCATAAAATGATGATAAATAAAGCTATAAAATAAAAATAATGAGTAACAATTATACTGTAATCAAGATCTAGCTTAGTGCAATTTACAGGCATGTAGAATGGTTCAAAGAATTATGAACAAATGACTTAAATCGCTATAGCAGAACCACTGACTTCTGCTGTAAAATTATCAATATGCTTAAAAAAACTGATATACAAAAATACCGACAAAAAATGACCCGAGCATACCCACTTCACGCTCGGTGATCGTGAAAAGCTAGCATAAGGGCGGGTGCAAGAGGTGTTTGCCAATTTACAGGTATCAGGTGCTAATTAATATATACGGACAGAACCCTTAGTGTGCGAGTTCAATTCGTACTTAACAGATTTTATTTTTTGGTACTTAACTATGTTAGTTTTACAAAAAAAATATTGATGATAAACATAAAAATAAACACTCACATTTTTGTGAATGAAGTCCGGCTTTATTGTGCCATAACTTTATCCACACAGCGATTTGAGAATTCCCGCCATAACAATATGTAGTTAAAGTACATAAAAAAACCTTTCCAATGATATATATACGCTAATATATACCGTATATATGCTAATATATACAGACAGAACCCTTAGTGTGCGAGTACAATTCGCACTTAACAGATTTTATTTTTTGGTACTTCATTCTATGTTAGTTTTACAAAAAAATATTGATGATACACATAAAAATAAACACTTAAATTTTTGTGAATGAAGTCCGGCTTTATTGCGCCATAACTTTATACACACAGCGATTTGAGAATTCCCGCCATAACAATAGTTAAAGTACATAAAAAAACCTTTCCAATGATATATCGCATGTTGTTATTGGTTCCTAGGCTGGCTTCCGTACATTTTTGCCCGCCCTCCTTTGAGTTAGTCGGTCAAACATTATAGATTTAACTAGAAAATATATCAGGGGGAATGGGAAAAAACTTGCCTACGTTACCCGTAGGTCCTAAAGAATAAGTATGCAAAATTTGGGTCAGATCGGACAAACGGTATGGCAGCATATAAAATATGAACAAACAAACAAACATTGATTTTCATATATGAGATATATATTTATAATAATAATATATTGAAGAAAATCATTAAAAAAACTTAAACTAAGCTATTATTTAAGTTAGATACTGGTTATTGTATTCTATTATATTTAACCTTTGGTATGCCGGAGCGTGGATCCGCGCTACCTCCGTAAACTGCCGCAGCGCGGATCCGCTCTTCTATGGCCGCGTGCATTTTTTTTCATTTATCTATTATATATTACGGATTAAAGTTCAAAATCCCTTTGCACGTATTCTTACTGAACGAATGATCGGTGCGAAAGGTGTGCGATGGTTTTTTTATTGTTTATTGAAGTAATTGCTGATAAAGGTGCCTAATTTGTTAATTATTTTATATTTTTATTATTTTGCAATGGTTTGAAGTAAAGACTTTTTAAAAAATGACATAATTCTTTGAATAAATTCACATAAAAGTTCTCAGTGTCCGTTGGTAGTGCGTGAGTCTTGTTTTCGGTTACCTCACATTTCACATTTATTGCGAATCATGTATCGTATGAAAGACTTTGATTCGTAGATTATGATTTTGGAAAGTTATCTCTTCAATAAATCTTGGTTCACTCTAAATTTGTATTCAAATCACCATGCCTCATTGAGCACGTATTATTGATATTATATTACATTGTTTTTGTATCTTCGGCTGTAAAATCTATCGAAATCTGAAATAAAACAAACAAAACCCCAATGTAAGTTCAGTATTTTATTTTATAATCATTATCCTTGGGTAAGGCAATACTTAGTACGCAAGTCGAAAGAAAAAAAAAAGTATAAGGCAATACTTAGTACGCAAGTCGAAAGAAAAAAAAAGTATAAAAATTTATAGTGGTAATGTGATAAAAAAAATACTTATAAAAACCTTAGTTATGTATCTTTAAGAATTTTTTTTGTAATGTAGTGGCGCCTAACCACGTATTTTAATAAAAAGCAATCAAGTAAAATTTATTTCAAAAGAACACAGTATGATGGCAAAATAAATATTTCATTTTTTCATAATTTATCTTTTAATTATGTTATTTTTCAAAATTTGTTTTTATTTATAGATTATAAGATGTGTTGTTCATAGATGGTAGTATGATTTCAAATACGAGCACATATGCAATGACGTGTTATAGTAGAAAATCATGTCTGATCACATTTTATGATTGGTTGCTTAGCGTCAGTTTGGTGTTGCTCCAAAAACATAGGTATGTAGAAAAAGTAAGAAAAATACACAATCATAAGAGACATATTGTAATTTTATGAATTAAATATGGGTACAAAAAGTCTATAAATTCACACACTTAGCATAAATTCTACAAACAAATTAATGTAAATAAAATTGTTTTGGTACCATATAAACAAATAATTTTTTTTTAGTTACTTTGAATTGACACTAAGCGGTCAAGATGAAGATCACACATCTATTAAGTTGAAAGATGTCCGAGAATTATCTCACTTTGACCTGCACAGTATTTTGCTTTTCTAGCTCATGGCATTTGGCACTTTACAAAGTCACACATTCAGCTACAATTACATATGTAGACTTCCTTTAACTACTGATTTGGTTTTTTTGTAACGTAAGTACTGGTATCAGTGTTATGATTGCTTTGTTCTGAGCGAAAATTATTTCCAATATCATCTGCTTCGGAGCATCTTCCTTTTCAAGGTATAATTCAACCAAAGTGTTGAAATTTATTTCAAAGTAGTTGGCCCTCAATCTCGGTCTTTTGGGTGGGCCCCGTCTTGATCCCAATGTGCTAGGCATGACCATTTTTGAAAAAAATCTTGATAATCTTAAAAATATATGAATTTTGAAAAAAATATTTTTATCAAAAAACTTATGTAAGTACCGACGTGCGGTACCGAGGCCACTCCGGAATTTCAAATCGATCGTACTTAATAATTTTGCACGTGACGAAACTACCACCACTTTAGAGGTGTCCACGCAGTTAAACCCAAAGCTACTGAGCGGCTTAGAGACCCCGTTACGTTAACAGTATTTTTTTTTCTGAAAATTGAAACAATTAAAATTTTGTTTTTAGCCGAAAATATTCAAAAGAAATACAATATTTCAAGACTGGACCAAGATGAATTTGCAGCCAAATCCCAAAACAAAACAGAAAATGCACAGAAGGCTGGATACTTTGTGAAAGAAATTATTCCTGTAATAATTCCTTCCCGAAAGGGATTGATTACAGTATCTGAAGATGAATTTCCGAAGCATGGGACAACAGCGGAAACATTAGCTAAACTGAAACCATGTTTTGATAAGGTAATTCAATAATTTTATTTCTTGCATGTCATGTCAAAAATATAGGATGTTATTCAAATAATGAATTCTAGATAAAAATTCGTACATGTTTTATATAAAATTCTCATTGTGCTATTCCATTCATTACCATTACCATAGCTATGTTAAAAAAAGTAAGGATACTAACGTGATGTAGTATCATGTTTGCATTTTGTTTAAATTTGCAAAACAGTGTAATTGAAAATTATTTAAAAAATATTCACCCTTAATCAATTCCATAAATATTTATTTTAAAACTATGTAAGCTATATGTTATGAAAATGAAAACTTCATTGGCTGCGTGTAATGAAAATAAAAGCTTCATTGCTATTGTTTGTGAACCATCAATATATGTTGTCAAAGGCGACAGGTATGTTACTAATTTTACTATACAAGTCTGGCGATAATAGTTTTAGTTGGAACAATTGTTGTTGCTATTATAATATATATACATATAATGTTACGCACTGATGATTTATGGTTACGGTGGATGAATAATAGACATCAAAAGATATTGAAGTTTATCTTTGGTGTAAGTATATAGTAGAACCTCGTTAATTCGAAATTCAAGGCGCAATAACAAAAAAAATTGTGACGCAATTGCAAAACCCATGAGAAAATTAATCAATTTTCTGAGAAACGTCAAGAAATCATCTTGAAAACGTAATATTTATTATGCTAGTACAAAGATTGTGACATTTCTTTTACCAAAATACTAACTTACATGATATTGAAATATTTGTTATTCTCACTTGCAAAAAAATCTTTTTTTTTTCAATTTCATCAAATTTCAATTTTTTTTTAATAATGTGACCTAAAACATATTGATTTATGGTGTAAGGAGCTAAATATTATTTCAAATTACCATGGTTTTCGAATTATTGGGGTTAATTTACTATGAAATCAACATTTTGGGACTTTTTTATTTATAAATTTCGAATTATGGGGAATTTCAAATTAACGGAGTTTTACTGTGTGTTAAAAATATTTAATATGTATACTTACTTTTATTTTCTTCTTTATATATTTATGTACTAAAAAAAATAAATATATATATATATAAAAGTGAAACTCCCTCTCCAGACACAAGAGTTAGTCTCTTTTTTGGAGATTCAATGATAAAAAATTTTTATGTACCTAATTTTTTTTTGATGCATCAAATATGTAAATAAAAAGATGTGTAAAGTTTCTCTTTAGAATGAAAGAGCTTAATTTTTAAAAAATATCTTTTTTATAATAAACTATTTGGAAAAAAATAATTATTTAAATGCCCACGAATGTGTAAAATATGTTATTATAAAAACGAAAATGAAACCTCGCCCCTAAAGGATTATTATTAATTTTGCAAACACACATTATTTATTTTTAGTAGGTATTGTATCGCAATATATTTCTGTGAAGACCTGAGAATATTTTTAAGCTTTGGTTGCTAATGCTTGGCATTGACGAGGTTATTAAACTTTTGTTTGATGATCGACTGATTCTTTAATTAATTATAACATATCTTAACTCCCCTTTTATCTAATAAATTCATCTTGCTTATTAAGATAATGATGTTTTAGTCTTCAATTTAGTTTTCTATGCCAAGCGCGTTATATGTTGACTGCATGAATCTTCCGTCTCCCCATCATCCACCTAATATAAATCGTGTGCACATTGTTTGGGATTGTAGATCATTTGCATTTTAAACTGTCATTTTGTTTATTATTAATTGATCCGAATAGGAATAATTCTACATGTGTTTAGTTTTCTTATCTCTTCACGACATTCAAGATGTATAAATACATATTTATTTTATTATGTTGATAGTTTTCCACTCACCTTAATGAAAATAAGTAGATACTTTTCTCTTAATTTGCTTTTCAGTGGAAAATACGTATATGTATCTAAACAAGTACATATATTATTCTTAAAATAGTGTAGATCTTCCAAATGTAATGAATTTAATTCTACATATTCAAAATAAGATCTAACGGTGTGTGAAAATGCTATATAAAAGATGCTGTTTTTTTGCAGGAGGGTACGGTTACACCTGGAAATGCTTCCGGAGTGAACGATGGAGCGGCTGCTGTTGTATTGATGAACTCCAAAATTGCTGAAGCCAAAGGACTGATTGCTTTAGCTTCAATAAAGGCGATAGCCCAAGTTGGTGTTGACCCGCTTATTATGGGTATTGGACCCATCCCCGCTGTCAGAGCAGTGGTAAGCATTCATTGTAGCTCAGTGGGCATGACACTGGCTTCAGCCATGTAATATAATATAATGTAATATATAATAATTTAGAAAAAAAATTCAAACTTTGATATTGCATATCTCTCTTAACTATTGATATTAGTTCATGTTTGCTTGAACATTTTTGACTCATTACCAAGGCATGAATCCACCTTAAGTTTTTGTTACTAGCTATGACACTTTGTATATGCAAATATTTTTCATGCTCATTCACAGGCATCAAAGGCCGGTTGGAAGTTGGACGAAGTTGATTTATACGAGTTAAACGAGGCTTTTGCAGTTCAATCATTAGCTGTAGCGAGAGAACTTGGGGTTGATACTGAAAAGGTTAATATTTATGGAGGGGCTGTAGCTCTTGGCCATCCCATTGGTGCTTCAGGTATAAAAATTCTAATAATTTAATATTTTTTCAAGGTGTAAATTTTGTAACAACTTTAACCCATTCATTCAACCGTTTAATTGTAGGTTTGGTAATTTTTAAATTCAGCCACAAAAAATTTTAACCAGTATTTTTCTGATGCTTTTTGCTGAAAATGATTGGAAAGTATTTTTCCGTGTTCAAAATGCATTGTTTTTCTTATGTAAATATTGCGAGACAAAAGTTTTTACGTAGAGAGAGGAGGATTAAAATGATTTTTTTTAGTAACAATTTAAGAATAGTAAAATTCTTTTAGTAAGAAACTTCAATCAACCATATTGTTGATTACTACATGTGGTGTATACATATATGCAAAAGCCACTATCCATATGCATCTGTGTATAATAAAACTCCCTTAATTCAAACCCCGATAATTCGAAATTCACCCTACTTCAAAATTTTTAAAACTCGTCGAGTCCCAAAATGTTAATTTCATAGTAGATTAACCCCGATAATTCGAAAACCCCAGTAATTCGGAATAATTTTTAGCCCCTTGTGTCATAAATCAATACATTTTAGTTCACATGATTCAATATTTTTTTTGCTAGTGAGAACAAATATGTCAATATCGTGTACTTTAGTAATAGAAATGTCGCGGCCTTTGGATTTGAAATATGGAAAAATGCAGATTTTCACAAAATTAACGACTTATTTTAAACGTTTTATGATTTTTTACGAATTTCGCAATCATATCGCAATTTAAAATTATTTTTTGTATATTGAATTTCGAATTAACAAGGTTTTACTGTATATGTCACACGTAGTATGGTTTTAAAATATAATTTGCGAAATGACATTTTTTCTTAATAACTTTACTTTGCAGGATGTCGTGTTTTAGTAACTTTGCTCCATGCGCTGGAAAGAACCGGCGGCCGTAAAGGTATCGCATCTCTGTGTATAGGAGGCGGGATGGGCATTGCAATAGCAGTCGAAAGGCTTTAATTAAATTTATTACATGTTTTTTTATAATATACATTTTAGCCATTAAAAAAAGCACAACTGTATATAGGTACAAACAGTTTTGCCTGTGCTGAACACATAATGTACTTAATATTCCTCAACAAGTATGACAATCAATGTTTTACTTAATATTACAATAATAATTGATAATGAGATAATTAAGTAATAACATTTATTATAAAATATATCACAATCACAATACACATAATAATATGTAGTATATATACCTAATTTTTTTTACACGGCATATATGTTCCAAAAAAATGAATAAAAATTACCTTTTAAAAAATATATACAATATATAAAAAAGTGAAGATGTGTTCCCAGTTGAGCGAGATGAAAAATGTCTTTTTAATTGTAAATTAATTCTGGGAATCACGTTAAAACAAATAATTTGTGCAAAAATATAATAGTACTGGTTCTTTTTTTGTGTACCGAGCTATTTCAAAATTGTGTAAAAAAAAAAAAAAAAGAGCTGGGTGTACATATTTACTTATATCATTGGCTTACTTGTACATACACAAAACCACGTAAATCTTTGTTTAAGAATCAAAATTTTCAAATTTGTCACCCAGGAGGAACATTGAAGACTAATTTATAAGATATATACTAAGAGAATAAAGTTTTTATCTTCAGATCGTTATAAAAATAAGCCAACAATATATATACATATTTAAGCTTAAAAATTACTTTCAATATTTTGTATACATATGTATGTATACTAAACATATAAAATGCATGTATTTTATATTTTTTGACAATATTTAAATAGGTATGTAAGTGATTATAAATGAATAATTAAAAATTATATCGACCAATATATATATCGCTTTATTAGGTACGGATATGGTACGATACATATAATGTATATAATGATTTGAATATTGGTGGCATTAGTTTTTTAAAAATGACTGCATGACCTGAATCTGACACCAATTTTTATTTTATATTAGCGATAAGTATTGAATATCCCGTTTATTTTATTGTTGTTTTTGTTACCAGAGTTAGATGTACCTTTATTTTGTAATCTGATATTAATAGGAACCAAACTTATGCAGTGCCAGTTTATTTTATAAAATTGTAATAAGTAATTCTTTACATACAAAACAGAATTTGCATTTATATTTTACATTTTATTACAAATCGGAATATATTTGTACAATCAATAATGGATGAATTTTTTCTACATCGAATTTCTAAATTTTAGTGAATCTCAATACACTTTATTTTATTAAAAATATTTTAGCATTTTTGACCAGTATTGCAATGGCATGTTAATTCATGTGCCAGCTAGATGTAAAATATGTTGTTTTACAAATCAGTATTTACAATAATTTATTTTAAAGCATTGAGTGTGTTAATTTTAATTTATTATTTAATTTTAAAATTTTGGGGATATTTATGTTTGTTATTGGTATAGTTTGTAAAAATAATAAAATTATTTTAAAATAAAAAAAATATCATTTAAATATTGTTACATAAAAAATGAGAAATGTTCTGGCGTAAAAGTTAAGGTTTTTTCCTTTTTGTAAACAAATGAATAATACCTACATGTGCCAGATTCTGTCAAATATCAGATCAATTCCTGGATAAAATTGCTTGTCATCGGAATCGGAAACAAAAAAAATATGGAGCTCAAATGAAGAATTTATTTTATAACATAACTTAATTCATATCATTATCACATAACCTAGAAAGAGGTTCTAAGTAATAAAATAGAAACAAATCAAAAGAATTGTACAATTATCAGATATTCCAATGATCAATGAATGGTTAATAACCCTAAGAATACAAAAACTAACCCAAAAAAAAAACAAGTTTTTATTATACTCCCTTTCTCATTGAATCAGGTTTCGCGCCTACTGCACGCGTCAGGGTCATTACTCATTTGTATTGATTCCAATTTGAAAAAACCATTAAAATTTTGAAAAATCCAAAATAGTTATTACATTTTTTAAACGAAAATTTGTTAGATTATTTTTATCATCGCCACGAGTCTGCCTGCAAAGTTTCAGCTCGATCGGATCACGGTAAAAGAGTTAAAAATCGATCCAAAGTTTTTTCCGCAGACAACAAACCACAGACGCTATGAGTTAAAAGAAAGGGAGTAAAAATGCATATGTAATGATTTTTTAAAAGATTGATCACTTTTTACATTAGAAACAGGAAAAGGCAAACAACATTACATTACTTCTTCACTATGAAATAAAGAATGTCAAATGAGGAAGCAGCTTCCTCATCACAAATGGAACTTCTCTACTCAAACTTTTTTTGATTATACAGTTATTCTTCATACAATATAATTCTCATTCTTTTTATATTCACAAAGTTGCAATCAGATTTTACTAATAAAAGAAACTATGTGTATTAAATTATATATGTACATATACATGTATGCTTAACACAAACTAAACCTGTGGCTAAATAAAGAATAGAACAGCCTCAATAAGGAATAGAATTGAATTCACTAGCCATTTAACCTGTTAACCGGGTGGGATGTATAAATACGTCAAACGTAAACCATATTGGGTTCGGGTAGGACGTATGAATATGTCCTTGAATTATATGTTGCACCCTGGAATGGGCAGAATGTATATTTTTGAACAACAAAGGTATTAATTGGGTCATCCATACATGTCTCGACATGAATTCAAGACACGGAGGGAATCAGTATCATTTCGCTTTTGAGAGTGGTTCTGGGTGAGCAGTGACAGATACGTACTTATATTTACCTATTTTCGTTTTATATATTATTTACTTATATTTTTTATATTTCCAACCTAAAAAGGTTGGAAATAAAAAAATAGGTAAAAAAAGAATAAATTTTTATAAGTATCCATCAAAATGAATGAAAGCGTTATCAGTGATCCATTTTTTTGTTGGTATTCTTTTCTATTTGTTTGTAATTTTGTTTTTTCTTTGCACTTTATATATACAAATAAACGAAAAATATATATTTCGTTGTCTTTTTTTTCATTTATAAAAAAAAAAATGAAATTACGCCCACCGGGCGTGACGTACTGACACGTCCTAGTGAAAAAGTTCGCACCCGTTATATGTTGCATAATTAAAAAGGGACTCGCCCGGTTAACAGGTTAAAATTTAGAAAACTATATGCGTAGCAAAATACATTGCAGTTTTGGGGAAGACATAATTCTCTAGTAAATTGCAATTTAAAATATATGAATGAGAGAATTAAGATTTGTGATCTGCATCAATATTTTTCTCATCATCTTCTCCCAAGGATGCAACTGTCTCCAAATGCCTTTTCAGCGCAGTTTTCACTTTGAAAGATTTCATCTTGCTGGTATCTTTAGGTTTACGAGCGCGCGGAACAAATAGATCCTTGATTGTACTGACAATAGGCATCTGAAATGATAAAATTGAGTGAGGTTCACACAATATGTCTGTACATATATATATATATATATATATACACACATACATACATACATACATATATATATATATAGATACACACACATATATATATATATATATATGTATATATATATACACACACATACATATATATCTTTCTATAAAGACAATCTATCTGTTGAGTTAACGAAATTAACGACGTATGTGATTTTTCTCAAGTTTGCAGGAGAGCAGTTTGAAGTTTTATTTACATAAAGACACTTTATGTCATAGCTCGATAACTATAAAAGATTTTCCTTTGAAACTTGGGTTAGTTATTCAAAGTTGATACCTTTCAAACCTCAAATATAGTCACCGCAGTACAACGACATTTTTACACATGCTGCATTGTTCTACGCTCGCAAAGCAGAATATACCGACTTCGTATAACGATGGTTAAATTAATGAGAAAAAATATACTTTTTATATACCATTAGATGGATTATTTTTCTTTTACATTTTAACGATCCAAAAAAGTCAATATGGAATTTTTTGCACATCCGTCATTGTTCTATGATCATGACGATATGGAAACACGCACCTAACAAACCTGCTACATAGTTTAATTACAAAGATATGGGCTTTAGAGAAAATCCCAGAGTGGCAAATAAGTATAGTATGCCCCAGTCACTAGAAAGGTAATAGATCTAAATGCAAAAATCATAGAGGCATATCCCTTCTATGCA
Organism: Agrypnia vestita; assembly: GCA_016648135.1. Lineage (NCBI taxonomy): Eukaryota > Metazoa > Arthropoda > Insecta > Trichoptera > Phryganeidae > Agrypnia > Agrypnia vestita. The sequence continues at coordinate 17,180 of JADDOH010012769.1, forward strand.
CAGCATATAAAATATTCACAGTATTAAAGCAAAAAAATGAGAGGTATGCAGAAAACACACTTGGGAGCAGTGATGTACAAGATACCCTATACAAAGCATCTGGAATACAAAATGCAAGATACTTTGAAATCGAGTATTTCAGATACCAGATACAAATAACTTTTTGGAATGGTATCTGAAATACTAGATACAAAATATGTGTCTTCCAAATACTTTTTAAAGATAAAATTCTTTTGTAAGAAAACACATTGTATTAAATGTAAATTAACTTTTTTACGTGAATTATTTACGAATAAATCGCGTTGATCGCGCAATTGTGACAAGATAAAATATCATATTTTTAAAGTTTTTATTGAGACTTGAGTAAAACCAGTTCTTCAAACATTTTGTCGCTCATTTTTCTTCGATGAGGTCTCATTATAAGGTACATTAGTGGAAAAAAGTATCTTAGCAATCTTAGTATTTATAAAATACTGAGATACCAAAAGAATGTATCTAAATACAAGATGAATATTCAAAATAGTATTTCAGATACAAGATGAAAATACGTATTTTGCATCTTGTATCTGTATTTCAAATACTTGTATCTTAGATAAGTCACATCTCTGCTTGGGAGAATATCAGACAGGCTTCTGATCTGGTAGATCCACAACAAATCAGTTATTCACCATCAGCCAAAATGCAATGGCAAAATGTTGGGTGTTTGATATAGACATACACCTGCTTTTCATCGACTCCAAATAAGCGTATGATAGTATGGATCGAAAAAATCATCTATATGACATACTACTACAATTTCAGATTCCCCCAAAACTGGTTAGATTTGTCAAATCCACAATGCCAGGTCAGAGTACATGGAGGATTGAAGGAATAATTCACAGTATTGCAGGGATGACTGCCTGGCTCCTACACTTTTCAATATTGTACTTGAATATGTAGTGAGGAAAACTCTAATAGACACTGGCTCCAGTGTTTGTTATAAGAGTAATCAGTTGTCGGATATGCAGATGACATCAACATTGTCAATAGGTCAATAACAGCCATTAAAGAGGTCTTTGATCCCTTGAAAGCAGGATGTTGGACTGCAGATTAATTGAAAAAACTAAAATGATGACACAGAGAAGAAATCATAGACTCATAGAATAAGATATAGTGTCCAATTCAAAGAAGTTGAAGAGATTACCTAACTGCGCTTCAGTCTGACAGAGAATAATGAGGATCAAAACTTATTTTTCATTGTTGCCAGTATTCAAGTCACATGGTGTCCATAGAAAAACCAAAACAACCGTATACGGTACTATTATTAGAACTGTAATGGCACATGTATGTGAGGCATTAACGCTGACAGTGAAAATGGCTGAAATTATGGACACATTTGATAGAAAAGTGTTGTGAAGAATATGTGGACCGGTGAAGAAAGGGAATCAGTGGCACATTCGCCACAACAATGAACTGTACAGTATATATCAGGCCCCTAGTATATTAACCCGTATGAAGCTCCTCAGGTTGAGATGGACTGGACACATACAAAGAATGCCAGACTTGCGCATTCCTAAAATGTGAATGATCAGGTAGAATGAGAAGAGTGGGAAGGCCTAGGCTGAGATGGGAGGATGAAGTGCGAAGAGATGCAGTGCAACTCCAGGTGGCGAATCGGAAGACAACGGCTGAGGACAGGGAGAGTTGGAGTCAAAAGCCGTGGGAGGCCAAGGCTCGATTTGGGCTATAGCGCCATCGGAGAGAGAGAGACAAATGATACTGGGTCCAGGGGTGGAATATTGCAATTAATCTTGGGGCGACAAGAATATGTAAATTTGAAGCATTTATGTCCCATTACTGCATACTTTGCACTGAATGTGCTTAAGGTGTTGAACTCTTTTCTGTTTATGTGCTCTTTCATCTCTTGAAAATATATTTTAGACTATGAACAATAAATATCTACAAAATTTGTAGAAAGATATCAAACGTACTCCTCCCCAAGATACAGAGTTCAGTTCCCTAAGACACAGATTTTCAGTCAGATAATGATAAAAATAGAGATGTTAACATAGTCAAACATTGACACAGGGGTTTGCGTTTATAACATTTACATTGCAAATATTTGCTACATGTATGTGCCGCAAAATTGCAAATATTTAGTACATTTAATTATTATTTCTGTTGGTAGGTGGTTGGTATCAAATGTATTAAGATATATTCGGCCCGATTCTGAAAATAACAATGTCTGGATCTTTAAGATCTTTATCCCAACACTTAATAGACGATAATAAAAATTAAAAATGTCCAGAGCGGATTTTGTAATTCTACGGCTCAAATACACTGTATTAATAGATGATATAAGAAAGATTGTTTCTTACAAACGTATTCATTTCTTCATCCACAGCGTCCAGATGAAATATCATGGCTAAACTTGTTGAAACCGCGTTCGCCGTTACCGCATATTCAAATCTTCCCATCTTGACATTTTTTGACAGATATGTCTGGATCTTTAAGATCTTTATCCCAACACTTAATAGACGATAATAAAAAATAAAAATAAACGAGACAAAGCTTTACGTCGGTGTTTGTTTCTGTAAGTTTCTACATGAGATAGATATAGAGGGAGGGAGAAAGATGTAAATTGTTATCTGTCAAAAATCAAGATGTGAAGATTTGAATACGCGGTAACGCCGAACACGGTCATGACAAGTTTAGCCATGATATTTCATCTGGACGCTGTGGATGAAGAAATGAATACGTTTGTAAGAAACAATCTTTCTTATACCATCTTTTATTTTGGTCTGGATATAGTCTGGATCTTTAAGATCTTTATCCCAACACTTAATAGACGATAATAAAAAATAAAAATAAACGAGACAAAGCTTTACGTCGGTGTTTGTTTCTGTAAGTTTCTACATGAGATAGATATAGAGGGAGGGAGAAAGATGTAAATTGTTATCTGTCAAAAATCAAGATGTGAAGATTTGAATACGCGGTAACGCCGAACACGGTCATGACAAGTTTAGCCATGATATTTCATCTGGACGCTGTGGATGAAGAAATGAATACGTTTGTAAGAAACAATCTTTCTTATACCATCTTTTATTTTTTATTTTTATTTTATTTTCATTTATTGGTTTTCTTACAGACATATAATTAATCAATCTTGAAAAAAACAATAATGATGTACAGAGTTTTGGGCCAATTACAAGAAAACACATATATACAATCGATAAAAAATAAGAAAAAACATGTCCAATAGTGAGTTTGTGTGAGTGTGTGTATTTGTGTGTTTATTTATTTATTTTGTTTTGGGAAAAGTTAACAGTAAAACAATCTTAAAAATTTTCCACTGAATTTAAAAATTTACTTTAACATACATTAATAGCGAATGGAGAGGGTGGAGGGGGATGTGGGACGGGAGTAGAAGGGAAGATATAATGTACAAATTAGTTTGGGTGCGGTAGTGTAGATATTGTTTGTTTTATGTTTCTTATTGTTGCGTTGAAAATGTCAATGTGGTGATAGTTTGCGTTAAATGAATTTGTTTAATGAATTATTTTAATACATTTGAGTGTATTTGAGCCGTAGAATTACAAAATCTGCTCTGGACATTTTTAATTTTTATTATCGTCTATTAAGTGTTGGGATAAAGATCTTAAAGATCCAGACATTGTTATTTTCAGAATACGGATAATAGTCTGATGGATACATCCCATAAGTCCTAATAAGGATTGCATCAATTTGGTTTACAGTAATCGTTTATACTGTTGATTTTTACATTTTCCACCAATCAAACCCATTTTCATAAAAAAGTACGCTTTTCATGAAAGATAATTATAAACCAAGTGTTTTAAAATAAAATAATATTTCCTTCCTATGGTCCCTACATACCCATTATCCCTTTCAGCCCGGATCGATTTGATCGTGCATTCACATAATAAAATATTTCTCGCTAACTAAACCGTTTTTCGGGTTATATATATATTTATAATCTGAATGCACAATCGTATCGATCCGGGCTGAAAGGGTTATGTAAGAAATTTTTATGTAGATATTTTAATAACTTTGATATTAAAGTGTTCGAAAGATAATCAAATATAATCAAAACATCTTCTTTTTTATTATGTTACCAAAAATGCTTTGTTTTGGAACGAATATACATTATTTCTTGATGAACACAGAATACTAAAGTAACACAGTACCTATACCAATTTTTTTTGGCTAATTGAAGTGCTAGAGCTTAACCAACGTAAATTGGCGTGCGGTGACTTTGGAACTAAAACCCGCCCCGCCCGCACCTGGCGGTAACCCCTCGCCCTGTCATTCAGTTCAATCTCGTATTTGCGCGTGAGCTGTGACATCTTGATTTCCAATATACACTGAATTATTATGCCCAAAACATCCAAAACAGTCCGGGGTGGTGCAAGAACAATTGCCAATGAAGTATTAACGTCTTGCAAAGCTGAAAAAGCAAATAATGGACCAATATTACCGTTTGACAGGACTCTAGATAGAGCGACCGCCATTACTGGTTTGTTTTTTTAGTGTTGCCAGAAGAAATTTCTAATAAAGGCTCCGACACCGATCACCGGAAACTCGGTATATTATGTATTTTGTAATAAATTTTTCCTGGCAATTTCTGTTTCGTGACAGGGACGCCCTCCCTCGCACGCCAATTTATACTGGTCACACTCTAGAAAATAGTGTTTTTTTTTTATCTTACACATTTGGAGTATTTAGTGGACCAATGATCTCCAAGTTTTATACAACCAGGAGATTTCGTAAATAAACTGATGATTGTTTGGTTATGCCGGAGCAGATATGTCCAAAGAATGCCTCCTCCAAGGTAAGCACATATGGCATTGCAATGACAACCCCAAGGAACCTGACCTCTAGGTAGACCTTGAAGAATATGTGCGAAAAATTATTACACTGGAGGACTGAAGAATAGACAGTGCGAGAACTCCTGAGAAGCCAAAGTAAAAACCTTAAAAGATAGCAATGGTGTAATGATGATTAATTTTATTTTATTATTAAAATATTATGAGAATGCTGCATCAAATTACTAGATAAAAAATATTGATATACTGAGACGGAGTTAAATGTAATGAATCGTTTTGAGAATTGTTATGCAACCACTTTTTAAAAAGTAATTAGCAAGCATCATACAAAACTATCTAAATATTGTTTTGTTTGCCAAATAACTTTTAAAACTTTACTATGACTGTTCTGTGGGAGATGGTTTTTCATGATGAGAAGAAAAATGAATTCCTAAAATGTATTTTACATACCTTGATTTAATGAGCGGCCATTTCAGGTTCTCCAGGATAGAATCCTGTCGTCGAGAATTCACTTTCAGAGAAGGTTGTGTACTCATGATCCAACGGGTTTGAAGCAATAACGTTCAACGTGGGAATGCAAATTTTTGAATGCCGATGGATAATATCACTCCACAAAGATGGTATTGTTTGGCCGTAATGATCTACAGTGCTGAAGTACGATCCCCACATCTTCGATTTCAAAATCATTTGGTCGGGATGCCTCTCGGGGGATCCCTTTATGCCTTCTCCGTACATCTCTTCTACTAAAGCCACGGTATCACAATGCATATACTTGGAAGGAGTATAAATATCCTGGACTAAATTATCACCGACATAAACCACTTTTGGAGTATCTTTTCCAGATAGATGACCCAGAAGACCTACAAGTCCTTTCCAATTGCCCTGGCTGTACATGTGTGGACCAGAATCGTGTATTATGTCAACCTGGAATGTTTCTTTATCCCCTTCGATTCCTAAAAATGGTCTTTCCGCAGTAAAAAATCCTGGTTTCCTGGCGTAAAAAACTACAACATCAAACAAATCCTTCCAATTTTCACCCATACATGTTTTAGCAGTAAAGGTGGCGAAATCCACATGAGATCCCGTTATTAAATATGTAGTTTTTTGCTGTTTAAGCTTTTTAAGCCACGTTAAAACAGAGTCACTACATTTGTTTACAAAACGTTCAGGATTAGATTTGATGGCGGGGAAAAATCCCCCTTTATTCAATGCAAAGTTTTCGCGACAAAACATTTCCGTTAATCCTTCTAAGATGTCGGGCCATACATTGTATTCATCTTTACGTTGTCCACTGCTATCGATAGCGTCCACGCAGTGAGCAAAGCAGAGGGCGGCCGGCATATCAAAGAAATCTAAGCATGTTCTCAATTCTTTTTCAAGGGGACCATTCCATGCGACCAACAAGTCTTGAACATACTGATTTGTTAAATTCCACTCTCTGGCAAATCCATAATACTTATTAATTTCCTTGTCTGTCAAAAGTTTGCTTCCGTGTGAAGCTTTCTCTATATATCCATCTGGGCCCACACGCAATATATTTCCACGAGCGAAATCCAAAATTAATCCTCTTTGTAAGAAATCTATCTTCTCTGTTAATGGTTGCAGCATGAACTTGGGGTCGTAACCTTTACTCTCGACTAGAAATTTACTTAAAATTTCATATTCCATGGTTACCATGTTGACGAGCTTGTAATTGCATATTGTGTTATCCAAGTCGAAACCGATACAATCATATTTATCAAAATTAAATAAGTCGCATCCAGTTTGAATCGTGCAGGCGGAAAATCTTGAATACATATTTTTTTGCTGATAAGATATTTTTCGAAAAGTTTGCAACGTCTTGCAAGGCAAAATTTTCAAAGATAGTGTGTTGATATCACACAACGATCCCGTAAACCTAGTACTTACTATTTTACCAAAAGCTTGCATATTTAATAATTTCTGATAAATTAATTTGAAACTGTACACATTTCTGAATTTTAAGAAGTAAAAATAGCGAAGATGACTCTCGGAACGCAAATCCCACTCACGCGTCAAATGTCAGGACAGCTGAGAATGAGAATGTCGGAATAATGGCGGTATTTCAAATTTTAACTCACGTTTTCTGGGATGTGAAAATATCGTATCTTTCGGGCCTGAATAAAAAGTGACTCGAAAGAATATTCATCCCCTCTGGAATCAACTAGAACTGCATCATCTACTGTGACATTCATGTACCTGTAACACAATATTACTATAAATATAAATATTTTGGAAAAATGAACGAATGCGTCGAATTTAGAAACAATATATTCACCCGTCCACACTAACAATCTGTCCAGTTACGGATGAATCGTTTCGGAGGTCTATCGTAGAACATTTTCCTTCAAGAGATTTGGCAAGACATGTTAAATTATTATAAAAAAAAAATCTTTCTTTCGCTGTACTTTCTTTGAGATTCATCGCAAGAAAATAAACAAATAATACGAAACGTAAAAAATATCATAAACTAATACAAATCAACAGAATTGAAGTTAGTGCGATTGTCACGTTGCCAACTTTGTTATAAATCACGTGGTTTTGGGCTCGTTCATGTTCATAAAGCTACTGATACACATGCTTATCGGTGGCACGTGAGCATGCGCAGTATCGACCTTCTTTAGGCCTTGCTTATTAGTGGCATGTGTGTACGCACATTGCTAGTAATGAGTATGCCACTAATAAACATGTGTATCTGTACCTTTATGATTATACAACCCTCGAATCATGCTCGAATTTCAAATGCTGGACAGATGCGGTCTATATCCTGTGACGCGGCGTGCGCTCGTTGGTTTTCTAGACGCTATGTTTATGCGTATTCTTAGAGTATTGTATATACTCTAAGTGCGTATCTACTACAATAATGGTGCAAAAGCTAAATCCAATAAATGTATTTATAATTTATATATACCTATGTAACGAATATATTTAACTGTATTGTGAAAACGTTGATTTAACTTTCGGATACCGGAAAATCGAAAATAGGATCGGGTGCAAAAAAGAAATAGTGGGGTAGAAAGTGACCCCAGTCAAATTTGCGTTTTAATGAAGTACATAAGTATATGGCTTTGAAGATGTTCTGCAATATTTTTATTTACCCACATTTATTATACAATGCGAAGAAGATTCTACTAAATTTGTCGTCATTTTATAAGAAACCTTAGTATTTTGAATACATCTTATCACTCACAAGCGTCGTATTGACGGAAGCTGCGCAAGCAGAATAGCAGAATGAAGTAACCTTAGAGTATATACAATCCACATATACTCTAAGGAAGTAACCATATCATATAGAATATTGCCGATTGTCTATGGAAAAACATATTTTTT
>JADDOH010012770.1:0-22937 GCA_016648135.1 Agrypnia vestita
ATAACGCTAGACCACACACTGCAACAACCGACGCTACCAAATTAGAGGAGTCGTCAATTGGAATGTCTAGACATCCACCGTACTGTCCGGACCTTGCCCCAACAGATTACCATTTTTTTCGAAATTTGGATAACTTCTTGCAAAGGAAAAAATTCAACTCCGATGGGGCAGTCCAAACCGCCTTCAAAGATTTTATTGATTCCCGTCCGAATGGTTTTTTTAGTAAAGGGATCGATGAACTACCTATGAGATGGCAAAAGCGCATAGATAGCAATGGTACATACTTTGATTAAATAAATATATTATAATAAAAAAAAATCGGCTTTATGTTCCTCCCATACTAAACGCCAATTTCATATGTAAGGACCTAATATATGGAAAGAAGTATATAAAACAATATGTAAAAGCCTATAATGTGCGTAAACAAATAAATAATAAAATATTTCTTTTTACATATAAGCACAAGTAGCGGTTTTACTTTCCCCGAAACTATATTCCTTCGAACTTCTTTAAATTTTAAAAATCAACGTAATAAAAATAGCCACCGAGCAGCGTCGCGTCGAACCGTAGACAGTTGACCACCGTCCCGATGTTTAGATAGAACGTCCGCGACGTCCGCGTAACGAAGTTGACGCGTCAACTAGTTGACGAATTCAACTAGTTGATCGTCTCGTCGATGGACGGACGTGGACGACCCATCCCTAGCCCATACCGTCTCAACTGTCATTAAACAACCTGAAAAGGATTAAATGAAACCGATATTAGTTTTTAATTTTTGAAGTCATCTTCAACGTGCCCAAAGAGATGCCGAAGATTGACACAAGGAATGTTACGAGTTTAACCTGGAGAAGCAACAGAAAAAAGTGTATGAAAACAGAATGGGTCCAGACTGGTTGACTCATGTGGAAGCAGCGCAAGACAGGGGAATATGGAAGCACCTTGTCGAGTCTTTGGGCCCCCGGCCCTACCAGGACAAGGGGATGATGAGATGAAGTTATCATCTTTTGGCGCATTGGGGGTAAAATTGATGAGTTTTCGGCGCCTTTAGAACGTTTTAAATATTTGTATTATTCTGTAACTACCTGCGACGTCCGTAACTTCTTTTATAAAAACCTTTATCCTTTTTTTTTTAAAATAATTAAATACTTATTCTTTAGGAACCGACATGTAAACGTACCGCCATTTTTGACGGGTTACGCCTAGTATTTTATCATTTACGAGACTTTTTCTAGTAAATTATTTTTAATCGCAATTCGACGGGCGAACATCGGTAATGGACAACAGTTATATCTTGGTTACCAGTTATCTATACAGTCAGATACAAATCCCAAATAATTGTACCTAAAATAACCTGTTAAAATAACGGTTTGACCATCACTAGCTTCTTTTGCAAGCTATACAAATATGTATAGCGTACTACAATCAACTCATTATTTAATATGTTTATTTTCGAATTTGCACTTTGTAGTTTACTGGGACCTAAGTCTGTTGTGTTTTTTTTTTCTTATTTTCCTTTCTGTAGTCTTTTTGATTATTTTTTTTGAGTGACGAGTACGGAAACTCTTTTGAAATTCGATCTCGCCGTCTCGTTGATTGTCTAGTTTGCTATTTGGTATTTCTTTCCCTTTTTCTTACGCGAATTCGTGCGAAGGCTTTCATTTGTCAAGTCTATGTCCAGGAGAAAAGCAGCCTGCTTTATATAACCGAATAAAAGGATTTATTCTGCTTCAGAAAGAATTTTCTTCGGAGATTTATTCTTCGAAATTTCCAAGTAGTCGGCAGATTTGCCTCTATCAAGTTTTGCGCAATACGCAATTGAGATTTTATACTTTCCGAAGCTTTATTTACATACCTGTACATTAAAAAATTTGATAAATCCATAAAAAATATAAATAAAGGAATAAATTCCCTAGTGAAAAATCCATTGAGATTTAAACTAAGAGAAACTAACTTACTTACTTAATGTATATTATAGATATCTCACAGAGACGAAACTGTATTAATTATGGGAAAGTAGGTATAGAAGTCATTTGGGTGTAATAGGACTTATGACCTATCTTTTTATGGTTGGCTTAAGTGATCACTTTACACAATTGTAACATTCGCCATTTCCACCCATGATAGAATATACCATGCTTATTCATTTTTTGGAAGTTGTATATATGTTCAAATTGCGTGGAAAGCTTTCATATATGAGTAATAAGCACTTTTCCATGCGGCCTGTACAAAGCCATTTTCATTCCCCTAAATCCCCACAGATGTCGCTAATGAGAAAATCTACATTGATTTTTTACGGAATTTTGAGAGAAATATACTTTATTGTGTGTCATAAGTCCTATTACACCCAAATGACTTCTATACCTACTTTCCCATAATTAATACAGTTTCGTCTCTGTGAGATATCTATAATATACATTAATTGATTAATAATGTCTCTATGACATAAATCCAGCACTGTTCTGAAAGATTTGAACAAACTCAAAATATTCTGAATAACTTACTTACCATCGCGCCATTTTTGAGGATAGAATGCCGCACAATTCTGTCCAGGCGTACTGCTCTAGCTTTGATTAATTTTCTTACAAATCTCATGCGCTCTAGTCGATTTTGGACGAATTTCGAAAAATACAAAAAACCTATTACAAAAGGTTTCGTGACGTGACTTCCGAAAAATATCAATGCACTTTTCTCCTTCGTGACTAGGATACCGCCCGAACTAGGCACGAATGCTGGTAAGTTGCGTATATATACGAATATATTTGGGGTATAAAAAGCAAAGGCAGTAATGTCAAAAAAAAATGAATGCAGTTGTCGAAGATTACTGATTTGTAATGTACTAAATTGACAGGAAACGTGTTTTTGGAGGGATAGATGCATAAAATCTAGAATTCAGTACATTTTAAATTAATGTATATTATAGATATCTCACAGAGACGAAACTGTATTATTATGGGAAAGTAGGTATAGAAGTCATTTGGGTGTACATAGGACTTATGACCTATCTTTTTATGGTTGGCTTAAGTGATCACTTTACACAATTGTAACATTCGCCATTTCCACCCATGATAGAATATACCATGCTTATTCATTTTTTGGAAGTTGTATATATGTTAAAATTGCGTGGAAAGCTTTCATATATGAGTTGTAAGCGCCTTTTCATGCGGCCTGTACAAAGCCATTTTCATTCCCCTAAATCCCCACAGATGTCGCTAATGAGAAAATCTACATTGATTTTTTACGGAATTTTGAGAGCAATATACTTTATTGTCATAAGTCTAATAGGTCATAAGTCCTATGTACACCCAAATGACTTCTATACCTACTTTCCCATAATAATACAGTTTCGTCTCTGTGAGATATCTATAATATAGATTAATTGATTAATAATGTCTCTGTGACATAAATCCAGCACTGTTCTGAAAGATTTGAACAAATTCAAAATATTCTGAACATTTTAAATTAAAAAACATAATAATTTTTGGATATTTCTGCCTTTGCTTTTGTACCCCATATACGATAACTATCATAGTAGTCAGCGGATTTAAGTAAAAGTTTTTTTAAACATTGACATCATTTAAAAAAATTATTATTAGGGACATTAACAGGATAATGGATACATGATACTTAAATAATAAAACATTGTAAATGAAGGCTATGCTCATTATCCCAATTACAAGTGTCTTCGGCAAACTTAAGAAATATGAATATTTTATTTTACTTATTTTTATTTATTTATTTAAAAAATCCTTGTTTACAAATAAAGATACTTAATACTAATTTAACAATAAAACATAAGATAAAACATAAGATAAATTACACATTTTTTTTGTTTTGTTTAATTTGTGGATTATGCCACTCTACTACACAATTATAATATTTTTTCGAGTTCGTCAGTATTATTTATTTTCATAAGGTAGTTATTATGTATCTACAGAGTATCGAGTGGAATGTTAGTGAAAGTTGAGTTAGTCATAAGTCCAAGTGTAAATATGTGTAGAATAATTGTTTAATGTAAAAAGGGTTAAAGTTTTGTTTAAGATTATTTTTTATTTTCCTTAATTAATTAATTAATTAATTTATATAGGTATATATTTTTATTTGAAGACATTATTATACAATTACAGTAAGTAAATTTTCAGTTGCTCTTCTACCTTTGGAGGTAAGCCAGTTGTTTGCTAAAGCTTTTATTTTATTAATTGAGTATATTCTGATTTCCGGAAAGTCTGTTTTAAATATGTTAAATATTTTAGGCCCTATGTATGAGTAATTTTTCTGTCCATGTGTTGTCTTAGTTTTTGGTATTTCGTCAAGGTTTCGTAATGCTTGTCTAGTATTATGTGAATGCGAGTTACTGGTTGCTGTTAGGTGGTTTGTGTTTTTGATGTCGAAGATGAGGGTAGACTTAACGAACAGCTGTCTAACGTCCAGTACATTAAATTCTCTGAATAGTCTGTCTGATTGGTATGTAAATGGTTTCTTATTAATGACTCGGAGCAAGGTTTTTTGTGCCGTTATAGCTGGTTTTTATGTGGTTTTGTAAGTACCCACCCCCCCGAGTGTCCCCCAGCTTGGCATCCGCATAGTTCAAAAATGACTGGAAAAAAAAAAAAAAAAAATATATATATATATATATATATATAATATTACATATATTATATAATATATTATATTCCATTAATATAATTCATATCGTCATCATCACATACATATCTTATTACGACTAATATCTGATTCGGAAGAAGTGTTTTTTCTTGGATTATGCGCCTTCTGGCCTTATTTGCTACGTTTTCCTGAGGTTTTTCTCTGACTCCCATTACCCCTTTCTCCCCTAACCGCAAACAAATTGGTAAACTGCCTTACGAATAACTTATAAATACCAAAAGAATTTTCTGGTAGCATGGTATTCTTACAACGATTATTATTACACAGGTGTCCTATATTTACATACATATACAAGGTGTGACAATTGAAATCTCAGAATAAGCGCGTTAACCAGTACGTGTGTAAATTTCAGTGTGATTGAGTCAGTTGTCAGCTAGCTATTGGGACGCTAACAAATATCTGCATATGCACTTTGCATATCAAAATATAAAACAGTCACAATGCGCTCGCTGTGAGATACCTACTATCAGGTCAGAAAATTGACTATCCTGCCTATCAACCTGCCTGTAATTTATAGCCATTTCCTAGATTTAACACTCCGCTGAAGGGGCATAAGGGAAAGGGAAAATATTCTAATATAACTGACTTCCAACAAAATATGAGATAGGCACTCGACACTACCTACTCCAGAAACTAGTACCGGGCCTGCTTCTAGAAATGGGAACGTCACCGTAAGATGCACAAGGGGAGTATGTCCAGTAGCCATTTCCGGGAATTAAATTTCTAATCAAGGGGTTTGGGCATGTTGAGCAAATGAATGAGGAAAGAATGGTAAGAAAGATATATAATGCAAGTGTTGACGGCGCCAGAAAGAGAGGGCGACCACGGAAGACGTGGCATGACCAGATTAACCAGATACTGGAAGATGGTCCTATTAGAAACCTCAACAACCGTCGAGCTTGCATGCGAAGATGTATGAATGTAGATGAAGCGAAAGTTGTATGTCAGGACAGAAGAGTATGGCTTTCTATCCTCTCTGCCTACCCCCACGGGGAAACGGCGTGATGGTAAGCTGGTTAGTAAACTTTTCGGACCGATTTAAAACCGATCGGTAACAAAAATACGATACGGAGACACTCGCATCGCTTCCAGCCAATCTCTGATCTTCAGCGTGGTCATTTACTATCTTAAATATCGCTTTTCATATCTTAAACGCGGTAAAATCAGTAGAGGGCAAAAGTCGTATACCGATCTTAATTTTGGTTCTGGTCATTTATTACTACTAGTAGGTATAGGAGAAAATATATTTAATCTTATTTAAAATATTCATAAAAGATTCAAATTTATAAAAGTAAACTCAAGCAGAAATAAAAACTAACGCCTAATTGGGTCTTTAATTGTTTCTCTTTTAAACTGTCGAAAAAATGTTGCTAGCTGTAGGAATATCGAGTTCGCATAAAAAATACCGAACGGCGCCTTTTTTGCCAGTAACATCAATTGTACCTACTGTTATTTATTTTTACGTATTTCTGTTTCCACAAAGACATTATCATAAAGCTCGTGTTTTAATCAACGCGTTCGTCAATACATAGATAAAACATGTAACATGCACTCTTACTTGTGACTGGAGACCCCCTGGGCTGGAAACTGGAAGAGTCAGCCGTGACCATGACTATGACACCAGCATCCTCATCCTGGAGTCGAGGTCTCCCGCAATATAACCAGCCCTTGAATGTCTTACTCGATCCACACTTAATGAGCATCACAATATTGACTATATTATAGTTGTGTAATATCCGTATTTCATATTAATTAATAAAACATTCCTCTAAAACAACATAAAAATGTGACGTATTAAATGACTTTAAACATAATTTCACCATAATTTATTCAAAACTTATTGATGTTTCCCAAGATCAAAACCTCACTCTTTAATTCTGTCATATTTAGCAATCACATTGCAACACATATTTATACATTATTTTTTATTCGTGTATGCCACTAATATGAAAATGCAATATATAATAAATAGCCTAACATTATTTCATATAAAAATTTAACGTTAAAGTATGTAATTTTTTCGTAATAGTTTCACCGTTATGTTTCGTGCTATTTATTGCGCAACGATATTAATAATAATATTTAGTTCGCGATTAACCCCGATATAAAAACGAAATGTTTAAAAAGCAACTCTGGATTATTCCTAACTTTAGACCACCATAAACTCTAAAACTCAAACTTTTACCGACGTTTTAAATAGTCCGATACAATCATCTTGCGAATCGCACAACGCACAAACATGATATTAAATATTTTATTTCACACTATTGCGAAATACTTGACACTATAAAACAATAGGTATATTCACCGCTTTAGATTTGGAAAACTTTAATTTATGATATTTAAGTACTTTAGTAGTTATCTCGCCAGAGCTTCGAATAAATATACTTTTAACAGTGTACAACAAAATCTACCGGCTTACTTTATAATTAATGTTATAAAACAAAGTAAAAATTAATGATATGAACAGAAACTTAATTTCGAAGATCGTTTTCCAATTCATAAACAATACCTGCGTGGTGGTGTTGCTAGCATAAAATAACTATTTTTTCAAAAGGGGGAAGCTACGCTTTCTGCAAAAAGTACCTAACTAATGAAAGTTTTATTATTAAATGTCAACGAGTGGACGATATATAAGTATTCAAAAAGGTAATTAATACCTCTAAATTGTGTCCCTCCTACCTTATTTAATCTTTTTTCATTCAAGACACATCTTCACGTTTAATTGACTGCACACCACGATATTAATTAATTGATTCGTGAATTAATTAAACATTAATGAGTTTAGTATATAGCTATCCAATAAAGAAAAAAATCCAGGGTACCTACCCTAAAGAGATTCGAGGAACACTGACAAAATGATCAAACTGCAGAAAATAACAATGAATGGAAAAAATGCGAGACATATGGGCAGGACAATGTGATGATTAATAAAAAAACTTTTTTTATAATTGAACGAAGTAAATTATTTATGATAATTTAGTGCAATGATCGACGCGTTATAAAATAATTTAATCTTAATTTAAAAAAACATAAATACATAATTAAGAAATAGAAAATTAATTGTTTTAATTTAAGTGCGCAGGCAAATAATTTAAGGTAATAGAAAAATTAAATGAGGAGCGTATATTTATTAAAATGTTTTTTTTAATAGAAACACTGAATTCAAGAATATATTTTCATTTTACCACCAAAAATATATATTTTTCCTCTTAGAGAGTCAGCCGTTATATTATTATTCAGAATAAATAAATAAAATTACAATCTAACATTGTAGGTGAATAGGGTCGCGGGGCTATCGTGCGAATTATTTTATTTTTCGATTTTTCGGAATGATTGCGCGCGGTGCTAGGATGTGTCTTCTCGGCGTCCATCGGATTTCCCCATCTAGCGTACCTACCCACAGACGGTACTTGTACGTGGACAAGTGCCGGGTCGGCGCTAGGGGAGACCAATCAGTGGTCGTTCGGACAATAGGGTAATTTCACATTTTACAGATATTTTATTTTATTTTATATTATTTTATTTTATTTTATTTTACTTTATTTTATTTTATATTATTTTATTTTATTTTATTTATTCATGGGAAACTAACAGTACATATAAAATCAGATTACACACGATTATTGAACAGTATAGAGACCATCTTACAAGTTTCCACAGAATGAGCATGTTATTAACATATAGCCACATATTGGAAAATAGTTCCGTTAGAAGCCTCAACAACCGGCGAGCTTGCATGAGAAGATGTATGAATGTGGATGAGGCGAGAGTTGTATGTCAGGACAGAAGAGTGTGGCGCTCTATCCTCTCTGCCTATCCCCACGGGGAAACGGCGTGATGGTATGTAAGTAGTTAACATATAGCAACAATAACCTGAGTTATCCAAAAAAAAAAAAATGAAAGTTTTAAGAGTCAAGGAATTAAAGGTAAAGGGGGAATAAGGAATGAATAGGAAAGGACAATTCTACTTATTAACAAGGAGAAGAGATAAGAATAAAAAGAAGTGCAAAAGATGTATGTATAGCATAAAGATATCTGATCAATACATCTGCATATATATATACGAGGTGTGGACAAAAGAAAAAATGTGAATTAAAGAAAGATACAAGATAAAAATTACATATACGAAGTCTGTTCTTTTGAAAGAAGATGGATTAAAGAAGAAGAAAAAAAAGGTTTATTTATGAAAATATTTTAAATAGATTCAGAAAAATAAATTATATTCTGTGTCTCAGTATAGATGATGTGGGATAATGTTTTCATTCATAATTTTTATAATAAAAATCTTAAAAAATACGATTCCATTAAAACACGATGTGATTGGTCGTGACGTTGTTGAGTTTTAATCGAAAGGCGTGTATAAATATTATTACGTTAACGGAAAATTCTTCTTCATGTGCCCTGTCGGGTCCCCTCGATGTCGGCGATCATCTGGGAGAAAGAAAAGAAAGGCAGTGCGGAACAGGTCTTCCACGCTTCTTTTCCCGGTCCACTCTCGGATGTTTCCTAAACAGGAATGCCGCCTCCTTCCGACCCCTTAGCGGCCCTCAATCTTCCCCAACGGGAAATGCATGATCCCAATGGGAAATGCATAATGTATTTGATAAGTACCAAAGTGGATCTTATATGATGGACATTTGTTTCTATCCGAATTGCATATGCATGACTCATACCAGTAAACTTTACACCAGTCAATGCAGGATGGCTTAAACCTAATAAGTTTGGATTATTTCGCAGAAAAGTAAAATGGTTATTTAATGTTTAAAAACTTCTCTCGGCACTAATATTTAATTATGGTTCTTGAGATCACGAGGCGTGAGTCTTAACCACAAGATCAACTAGCTACTTTTTATTTTTTTGTTAACATTCACGAACATGAATCCTTAAATGCTACATATTATAAATAAATAATTAATACGAAAAAAGGAAGAAAATGTTGGTTAACAGAATATGTATTATAATAGAATAAAACAGTGCAAAAGTATACAATGCATAGTTATATTTTATTTAATTCAGCTTATTTGATATTAAGAAATAGAACATATGATATAATAATAATATTATGCCAATTATGTGAATTCACTTGATTAACCTAGAATACTGTGTATTGTATACAAGAGAATAAGAAGATATATTTAACAAATTCAATAAAAAGATCAAAGAAGAAAGAGTTTTTTTTTAATGAGCCTGGACGGAGCGCGACTGTCCCCAGGGGCCGCGTCGCATATATGCGACAGGCACAAAATAAATTATTTATCGACGGCCGCGTATCGAATTTGAAAAACGTAATTTTTTACCAATAGAGAAATCCTGTTGTGACCTGTCGTTCCGATTTCAACTCAAAAACATCACGGATTATATTTTAAATCAACAATCAAAACAGAAGTTTTTCTGCCGTCAAAATCGTATAGAATTGTTATAGATGGCGCCCCGATCGCGCGTTGTGCAATCGAAATTCAAATATTCGTCAAGGTCACGCGCGATGTGCGCGGGATATACGATTTATTTTTTTCGATTTATTTGTACACGTATATACAAATATATACGATATGTTTTGCGATATTTGTCAGTTTTTGTTGGTTTATGATTCAATTGAATACTAATAGTGATTTATTAACAAAAATACACGCAATTTTGTTGCGTTTATTTGAAATACGTGTGTGTGTGAAAGTGTATCATATTTATGTGTTATGAGTGCGATGTTCCGTCGAGTGCCGTGCCGTGCAACAAAATATACCACACAGAAGAAGATTATTATTATTAATAGTAGTGTTGTCTCTAATAAACAAATAAAAAATAATTATTATTTTTCAGAAAATGTTGCGCTGGCAACATTATCGAAATTCAAAAAAAGATTCTTTTTTACTTAAATGATAAAAAAATCATTTCATTTCGACGCTTACGATAAAATAATATGAATGTGTGTGTTTTTTTTTATATACGCATGTTTTCATGGTATTTCGTAAAAAGAAAAATCACAAAAAATTCAGAAAATTTCCGGCCCTTGCCTATATGTTGCTTTGAAATTTTTTTGGCCCTCAACAAGTTAAAAAGATTTAAAAATAGATTAAGAAAAATGTACGGTAAATTTATTTCCAGGGGGAGAGGAAGGAAGGGAAAATGGATTAGTAGAAAGAATATGGGATAAGGAATAAGATCTGTGTGATAAAGATTAGTTATGTTTAAAGTAAGACCGTGTGGAGTTACGCAAAGTGTTAAATGTGTGTTTTAATCTTAGTACCTAGTTGTCGTGTTGAAGATATCTAGCTCACTGAAGAATGTGTTAAAATACGATATAAAGTCTGTATGAGCAAATTTAACCATTTGTACTGAACGCCGAATTCAGTGAATTCTTTTGGCTTCCAGAACAAAAAATGGTTTCCGATCTGCGGATTACCGCGTATATTGTTGATGTTTTGATCGCCGGCGGGCCGGCTTCCCCCTCCCCCACCTCCGGTTGTGCATAAATTGGAATTGTATTGGACTCGCGTTGTGTCGGCGCGTGATAGATCGCACAAGTCAGTCGTCCTGTGTCCGCCGTCGAATTAAAAACGTAATATAATGTACGTAGGTACCGCCGCGCGGTAACACATTTACGACGTGATTGGCCGTTTGTGTACCAATTTGACAGCCGCGACTCGCGGTGGACGTCGCGTCGTTCGATTTTCGAAAAATCAAACCGTTTTCCCGTGCGCGGCAAACGGGCGTCAGTGACAGCCGAGCCGGCCGTTCCTCGCTGTGTTGACATTTCCTCGCTTTCAGTTCATCTGCGTTGGGTATCGATCAAGGAGCCGTCATCTGTTCCAGCGGGAGACCGTGAACTCCAGACGGGCGCGCACCGCGGTGAACTTCTGTGCCGGCGCGAGACGTCAGCCAATATGATGAGGTAGCTATTCGTTTATTGAATAATCCTCCACACTCGTACGTCGGATGGCTCCAATGCAATGCCGTGTCCATTGGTCTGGGTATAAATACGCGGGTGTGAGTCGTATGTCATTCGAATGAATGGTCCGTAGTGTAGATAGACTGCGATTATGTTTATTAGATAATTTCTTTTTGATACGATCATTGTTTAAGGAAGGATGGAATTTTAACTACATTCGCGCTTAACATTGAATTTAGTTTATGTTAACATTTTGATGACAAACTTCCTTATAAACGAAAACGACCTTACTTTTCCGACGAAAACGTCGAATATTAAAACATAACGTACGACGTTAATAAGGAAATGTTTTACTTTATCAACAAATCACGAAAACACTTCATCAACACGATTTCGTGTCTTTTATTTCGATGTACAAGTTCGACGAAGATCAGTTAAAATGTAACAAAACTATTCAATTCATGAGATTTTTATGAAACTCAAACTATTGAAATGTGTACAATAGATGAAATAAAAGTACTTAGTCAAATGATTTATCATTTTTGCAGATGTTAGGAGATTAAAGATATCGCATTTTGATATATTCAATTCAATAGCTGATTCAAGGGAATTTACCTAAAAATTACTAAATTACTTACTGGAATATTCTTTAAAGTTCAAACCGTTCCTGCCAAAATAAAACGAGCAATCTGCATAACAGATAAATCTTAATTTTCATAGCCAAGGTGTGGTTTTCCCATCAAAATAATTCTAAACTGAAGCCATCCTCACTATAATACTTTGTAGGGATAAGGATGATTTTTGCGCGCTGTTGTAAACAGAATGTTTTAAATATATATTTATTCCCAAATTTTGAGGTTAAGGACCGTGTACGTATATTTTAACAGCAAGAAGCGAGGGCACAGATATATTACAGCAATATTTTTAAGTGTTAAAAGTGAATGGTTATTGTTTAATAATGTTCATTAATATGGATTCGTTTTGACTCATAATTGTTGTATATTAAAATGTTACCATAATTAACAGTTTCTGACCACATTTCGTTTGGAGATGATAATTTTTATTTTATTTATTTCTTAAGTTAGTTAATATTACCTACAACCTGTATATTAACTAGTATTTTACACTTTGCATACTAAAATCTATTACTAATAAACTATCCATAATAACCTACATTTTTACATTTACATCTAATTTAATCTGTGGTACAACCTATAATATAATACAATACTTATAATATGATCTAATTAATCTATGGTACAATCTTTGAAACAAATTTTCGGAATTCGTAGACATTTTTCGTTATCCGAATTAAATGATTACTTAGAATATACGGATAGAATTAATAACATACCCAAATTAAATGATTACTTAAAATATACGGATATAATTAATTAAGTTTAATGGACTAAATTTTTACATATGTTTTTATTTATTTATTTTAAAGTGTCCTAATTATTGTTAATTTCCCTTTTAAATGCATTTTGATTTTACCTTTTATATTTATTTTTTTGGTTTATTTTATCTTCTTACCTTATTTATCTGGTATATTAGTTTAATTAGCTTTATTTTACTCTATTATGCATTTATTAAAGGTTTCTAATTATTACTGTTTACTTATGTAATAATCGTCGTTTATATACATTGCTACATTTTATATTGTTCATTTATCTTAAATATGTCTTATTTATATTATTACTTTTAAATTATTTACTTTAAAACGTGTTTTATGTAAGGTATACAAAATTCCTTTTAATTTTCTTGCACTGCAAAAGCCCACTAGGGCGTTGATTAATAAATAAATAATAAATAATCCGTCCGTAGCTTCGTGTGACGTCCGTAATTTCGTTCGAATTCACGTCTAAAAAAAACAAATTAAATTATTGACCGGAGATGGAACTTGAACAGCGTGCTAGCAAGCACGAACCGGCCGCTCAATGTACGTTGCTACCGCCGCCTCTCCGTGGAGCGTCAAACAGATACTATAAATATATATACTAAGGCTTAGCAAAAACGCGAACCAATGTTCCGTAATTTTTGACGGGTTATAGTAATCTCATTTCAATACTCAAGGTTACTCGGAAGATGCTTCTTTATTGTTATTAGAATAACTAAAGTGATGATGGCTAGTAACAGTAACACATCACTCTATGATGCGATAGCTCCGTAGATTCGGCGCTACCATCCAAGGGAGGGAAGAGGACATACCAGCCAAGGGAGGGAAGAGGACATACCACCCAAGGGAGGGAAGAGGACATACCACCCAAGGGAGGAAAGAGGACATACCACCCAAGGAAAGGAAGAGGACATACCACCCAAGGGAGGGAAGAGGACATACCACCCAAGGGAGGGAAGAGGACATACCACCCAAGGGAGGGAAGAGGACATACCACCCAAGGGAGGGAAGAGGACATACCACCCAAGGGAGGGAAGAGGACATACCACCCAAGGGAAGGAAGAGGACATACCACCCAAGGGAGGAAAGAGGACATACCACCTAAGGGAGTGAAGAGGACATACCAGCCAAGGGAGGGAAGAGGACATACCACCCAAGGACATACCACCGATGGCCCCGAACTGGGCAGGTCGCAAAAGCAATCACAATTGGATAAATAAAAAATGGTCGACAATTAGGATTTATTAATTTTAACGTATAAATTGATTCTACTGCTTTTAAATAAATAATAGTATTTTCGTCTAATCAAAGTTAACATTTCAGGACTCGTAAAAATAATTGC
Source organism: Agrypnia vestita (assembly GCA_016648135.1). NCBI lineage: Eukaryota > Metazoa > Arthropoda > Insecta > Trichoptera > Phryganeidae > Agrypnia > Agrypnia vestita. Next base: position 14,287 of record JADDOH010012770.1, read on the forward strand.
AGTGCATAGAGTATTTATTTATTTATTTATTTTATTGATTATTTACATTTGTTAATACAAGTTACTAATAACTGCCACCGCCTTGTAATCTAGGTAGGAATCTACCTGTAAAGTATTGTGGACTAGCTCTGTGTCACCTCTGTGTAGGCTGCGGACCGTCCATAGGATGTATTGCATAGCAAAATAAAACAAAAAAAGTTCTGTTATCAACATAAAAGTGTGCGATTACCGCATCAAATTAAGTAAAAATGTAATAGAAAATAAATCCATATTCAGTCACAAACTTGAAATATGCGAAAATTATCGATGAGACCTTCAATAAAACATCGCACAATCTAATGTGAAAATTCCCTGTCAATATTTACGGCTTGCTTCTTATTATTGTACAAATGTTTATAATATTTCATTTACTAAGCAAATAAATGAGAACATTACTATTTATACGTTAATTAGTTTAGTCCAAGTTTTGAAAATATTAAATTACAGATTCACCAACTTGAAGTAAAATATTAACGGTGTATTATAACTTCTACGAAATAAATTATTACTATTAATTTTTAAATAGAGCTGCGAACTCGGAATACGCGTCGCATCAATATCCTTACTATTTTCAAACTAAGCTAAAAGCCTGCGCTATGGAAATAGAACTAACATGCTGGTGTCCTGGGATGGGTTCGTACCTCCGGCCACTGAACTAGTTCACTGGGCGAGCGTCACGACCACCACCAACAAGCTATCAATATTTGTTTATTGTATTAATGACGCCCACATGTAAACAATTCAATGCTCACTTGCAAATGTATAAATTTATTTATATTTATTTTTTTATTTAACATATAATAGAAACCTAAAAGGTTAATGGATAACATTTTTACATGATTCAATATAGGAATATAATAATAATATAATTTAGATACAAAGTATTTTTTTTATAGTTGGCCGAGTTTTAGTATTTTTGTCACATCTGTTTTGAATTTGTCAGCGGTCAGTTGTTTGGTCTGTTGTGGCAGGTCGTTGTATAGTTTTAATCCGTTGCAAATTAGTCGGAATTGTCCTGTTTTTGTTTTGGCGTGTGTTATGTGATAGTTCTGAGCCATTCTAGTGGTGTATTTCGTGTATTTTGTGTAATTTTATGTCTTCGTCTTGTATTTCGCCAATTGCTAGTCTGTGAATGATTTTAAGTGTTTAGATTTTTGTAATGCTTTCGATGTTCAATTGTTGCGTTATACGGTATACAGTTTCAGTCGGTGTCCGGTATTTCAGATCATAGACCATTTTTAGTATTTCGTTTTGCTTTCGTTGGAGTCTGTTTAGGTTAGGTTTGTTTCCGGTTCCCCAGAAGGGTATCAAATATCCTATTCTACTCGTGATGTACGCCTGGTACATCAGAATTTTTACGGTCTTCGGTGTGATTTCGTGTATTTTGTGGAATAGGCTGGTCAGTTTAGTCAGTTTTTTATTTACAATTAAAATTAGAATTTAAGAATAAATAATCCTGCAAATGTATTTCGCATAATTTTTCACAAAATCTATCGCAAATGCGTGTGAACCAAACTCGACACTAACCTGCCCGTGCTACGCTTCGTACTAAATTGACGTCTTCGCTCGAATCGACGTGATACGCAATATTTTCAATGCGTCGCGTAATTTAGTATCTAAGCGCACTTTCATATTTAATTTCCGTTCACAAGCGTGCTACTATTTTATTTTACAATATATTAAACAATTTCCTAAAAATAATAGTAAAATTATTATTGATTTCAAGTACGGAAAATAACTCTCGCATTTCTTTCCAAACGCCTCCAGTCCGGAAGAATATTTTATTTATTTATTTATTTTATTAATCAACGCCCTAGTGGGCTTTTACAGTACAAGACAGTTACAAGGATTTTTAACCTAACCTAACATAAAACACGTTTTTGAGTAAATAATTGGAAAATAAATAATAAAAATAAAGTAAAATAAAAATAATTAAACTAATATACCAGATAAATAAGATAAGAAGATAAGAAGATAAAATAAACAAAAAAATTAAAATTAAATCATATTTAAAAGGGAATTAAACAATAATAAGGACACTTTAAAATAAATAAATAAATAAATTTCTTCATATACATATATCTATACAGGGTGTCCCGTATCTCGATGTCAATATGAAATCGGGTGATAGGCCAAGTCATAATAGTAATAAAAATATTTTTAAAAAGTCAGTTAAAACTGGGCCAAGTATTGATTTTGAATACTTGGTTTGGTCAAAAAGTGACATTTTCATCCGTTTCATCTTGTCAAAGCTGCATATAAAAAATAAACGAGCGAGCCTTACAATAGTAACATTTGACATCTCACGATTAAAAATATCAATTGGGCAGCAACAAAAAATAACTTCATAATTTAAAAAAACTAATACCTATTTATTTATTAATTAGTAAATACGAGTAAAGAAAATGTATGTGCATTTATTTATTATTGTATTTTTCCGCACTAGGTAGGTACCGTAATCTACATACGCATTTTGTTTAGATATGTGTTTGGTCAATTACATGTTTTTATTTATTTTCATAGATGGCGGTAGTGTGCCGCCATGAATATTGTACGAAAACTTTGAATAAATATTTAAAAATAATCACATCAATTACATGAAATTTTAGAGTGTAAATCATTAAGGGTAGTTATTGTTTACATTAATGTAAAAAAAATTAAGCATTTATTGGATAGTTTCGAAGATATAAGCCAAAATATATCGAAGTTACAACATCCACACGCTTGACACCAGCCTCGCAACATATATACAAAATCAGAAGCATCGGCTGGTAGTGGGTGTCTTCGCTGTGATGGCCACTTGCTGGACATTGATTTGTTTATAGACGATGATTTTTTGTCCAACGCGCGTGCTCCGTGCGCGCTCATTGGTTAAATGGAATTGCGCGCGCCTATTTCCTGTTACGCATTTCCGTCCCCTTTCACGAAATCACGCCACAGATTGCAGAAAAGCGAGAGGAAAGATGTCACACATCAAAAACTCCAGACCCGCACAGTCCACAATTTACCAGGCCGGCCCTGTGCTTCAAAGGTCAAAGGTCACAAGTCCCCTGCTATCTGTCGCTGGGTGCTGACAAACTTCGGCATCTTCAAAATGTCACTCGTAATTAACAACGATATGGATTTTAAAATATATTTTAATGGTCACAATAACAAGACGAGTTTGTCGCTTGACATGTCTTGAAAACAACCTCTCTTATTAGCCTCGAATGGTCTACTACTGCCTTCGTGAATTTTTGTGTTACTTTTAATTTTTTTTTCTTAGAGGCTCCCGTAAAATGTATCGAAAAAATAGCGCTTAAAAGTAACGCGTTGCAAAATGTTGGCACTGGTTTACTATTCAAATCATGTACGAGAGCTTGGGCACTCCAGCATACGGCGAAAGAATCAATTTTAAAAATTATCGAAAAAGAAATTTCTTAAAAGGTGTGGCGAAATAAACAAAATACAAAACCATCAATTTTAAAGACGATTGATCCGATTTTCTCATATATTATTTATTGTAGTAAAAGAATAAACGAGAGACTGCGAAGAAATATTAGGTCCTTACACATGAAATTGACGTTTTGCCGTACTGGCAAATTTGATCTCAAATATCTTCTCTTTGGTTAGGAATTCCAAATCCAAATTTATACAACTATTTACTCATGTATTTGTGTTTTGAAAATTATAATTCATTTGTTTTTTCCTCAATTGTTTTTTTCTTTGCGTCACTCAGTTTACAAAATGAAAAACTTGAAATATCGCGTTATTTACGAGTACGAGTTCCACCGTGGCACCAGTACTGCAGAAACGGCTCGAAGGATTAATGATGTGTATGGCGACGGTGCCGCAAAAGAAAACACAGTGCGTTTTTGGTTCCAACGTTTTCGTTCTGGAAATTTCGACCTGCAGAACAAGCCCCGTGGACGGCCGGAGACCAAAGTTGATAATGAAGAATTGAAGGCTATTGTGGAAGCGGATCCATCGCAAACCACATCCGAGTTAGCTGCAGGCTGCGATGTTAGTGATAAAACTGTTTTAATCCACTTGAAGCAAATTGGTAAGGTGAAAAAGCTTGAATGGTGGGTACCTCACGAATTGAGTGAAGCAAATCAACAAACGCGCGTTGACTGCTGCGTTGCATTACTCAACCGGCACAATAATGAAGGGATTTTAAATCGAATCATTACCTGTGATAAAAAGTGGATCCTGTACGATAATCGAAAGCGCTCATCGCAATGGCTGAACCCTGCCAAACCAGCCAAACCATGCCCCAAGCGAAAATTGACTCCAAAAAAGTTACTTGTGAGCGTTTGGTGGACTAGTGCTGGTGTCGTTCACTACAGCTTTCTTAAATCTGGCCAGACGATTACGGCAGATGTCTATTGTCAGCAACTGCAAACCATGATGGAAAAGCTAGCTGCTAAACAACCGAGGCTGGTTAATCGCTCTAGGCCACTGCTGCTTCATGATAACGCTAGACCACATACTGCACAACAGACGGTTACCAAATTAGAGGAGGTTCAATTGGAATGTCCAAGACATCCACCGTACTCTCCGGACCTTGCCCCAACAGATTACCATTTTTTTCGAAATTTGGATAACTTCTTGGAAAGGAAAAAATTCAACTCCCATGGGGCAGTCCAAACCGCCTTCAAAGATTTTATTGATTCCCGTCCGAATGGATTTTTTAGTAAAGAGATCGATGAACTACCTATGAGATGGCAAAAGTGCATAGATAGCAATGGTACATACTTTGATTAAATAAATATATTATAATAAAAAAAAATCGGCTTTATGTTCCTTCCATACTAAACGTCAATTTCATATGTAAGGACCTAATATAAGGCCGGTCGCACTTTGGATACGAATTATTATCGCACGTATTCTTACGATTATTTTCGTACGTATTGAGCGCACACACTGATCGCGTCTTGCGTTGGTCGCGATCAGTTACTTTTCGCATTTCTCGTATAACGTTTGTGCCAAATGAATAATCTGTATCTTCTGGAAAACTCTCTTCTGACTGTAGGCTGCTACGGCGTCGTCGGCATCGTAGAACCGAATGAAATATATACTAGAAAGGATGAATTTGGTGAATTCCATCATATTATGACAGATTTAAATAATCACAAATTTCATGTTTATCTGCATATGAACAAGGAAACATTTGAATATATTTTAAATGCTGCGCGGACTAAATCTGATTAAATTCAATAATTTTCGCAAGACTTATATTACCTGAGAAACGATTGATTGTAATTTTAAGATAAAGAAGTGAATACATTTTTTATTTTTAATATTTTTATTTTTCCGCCATGATCTGCACTGATGGTTGATAAGTTGAATCACTTTGGTCCCACAAACATTTCTGGTCATAAATCAAATTGATAAATTTTTCAATATCCATCGTACGAAATTGCAAAAATTTCCGAACGTGTCGGACGTCGCATCTATACGTGCGTACACGCACTACTAAATCGTGTACAGTGTGCGATGTTCAATACTACTTGGAAGGTCAAGAATGTACTTGCGTATTCGTACGTACACGTACTACTCAATTTCGTACGAAAACGCATCCAGTGCTTTATGCTTTCAGTGACTGACACGGCGCAAGAGATCAATGGAAAAGTGTTGTCCAAGCAATGTGCGTCTCGACAGCTTCAGTTATGGTACGATCTGAAAATGGATGATTCGAGTAATCCGTAGATGTTTTTTAGAGCAAATCCAAGGCTAAGGAAGGCTGCGTGAAATGGCAACTGATGAAAATTGATCGGTCAATGAATATTGGATCCGAGGCTGACCGATGCAGCTGGGCGGCTGGAGGTCAATGTTGGCACTGCTCCAACACCGACATACAAAAAAGGAAAAGGGATTTAGAAAATCTAATAACGAATCAAGGATTTTATTTTGGAAAAAAGGCTGACAAATTAAATTAAAATAGCATAATTATAAAGTAACAAAATAAAATTAATATTTTATCTATTATTTTAAAGTAGAGATGCGAACACGGAATACGTGTCACTATTTTCTGTTTATTCTTACTATTTTCAAATTAAGCTAAACGCTTAAGAGTAAGTAACAAACTATTTAAGAGTAAGTAACAAATTATATCAATGATCATTGCAGGTGACATAAACATTGACATAACTGCAAGTACTCCCACCACAAATGCATCTGAATACCTATCCATGTTAGCTGAACAAGGTTTCGTTCCTGCCATCAGCAACCCAACAAGAGGTAACGCATGTTTAGACCATATTATGGTTAAAAGCAAATTCTTGGTGAAAGGAATTGTATGTGAAACTACTATCACGGATCACTTTCCAGTAATGATTGATATTGGAACACAAAAAATAAATACAAAACCTTATACAAAACCCCGACACAAACTAAATTTTGAAATGCTAAAAAAAGACTTGGAAAAAGAAACTTGGTTACCAGTATACGAGACTAATGATGCTAATACATCATATTCAAAATTCCTGTATATTCTACAAAGCCACATTAAAAAAAATCAAGAACATATATCTAATAAATCGAGGAAAAAAATTAAGAAATCTTGGATAACTGAAAGTTTAGTTAACTGCATAAATAAGAGAGATGTGTTACACAAACAGTCTAAACTTAACCCTCTAAATGTCGGCTTACAAAACTTTTACAAAAAGTATAGAAATATTTGTAATAGAGCGGTCAAATCCGCTAAACACTTATATTACAAAAATATTATAAAAGAAAATCAACGTGATGCAAAGAAAACATGGGAAATTATAAGAGAAATGACTTCTACACAAAATACTAGAAGCAATGATATATGTGATATGCTGATTCCAAACAAAAATCATGCTACTGAGGATAAGGCCATTACTGAAGTGCTAGATAATGTAAACGGGCATTTCGCTTCGCTTGGTAAAAATTTAGCACAAAATATTTTGTCTCGTCTAAAAACTACTGAAGAAAACCTTAAAACAAATTTAAATTCAGCAAATCCATATTCATTTTTCTTTGCTCCAACCTCCATTCATGAAATTGCTGCAATTATTAGTAACCTAAAGTCTAACAGTGCCCCTGGAAACGATGAGGTAACAGCAAAAGTAGTGAAGTATAATAAAGACCAATTAAGTAAGCCTCTTTGTTATATATTCAATCAAAGTCTCTCAACGGGTATCTTTCCAAATGCACTAAAACTGGCTAGAATCTGTCCAATATTCAAGGGTGGTGATCCCCGTAATCCGAGCCACTATAGACCTATATCGCTCCTAAGTGTTTTTTCTAAAATCTTAGAGAAGATAGTTAAAGTACGTCTTTTAAAATACCTGGATATTCACAAAATAATCTCCAACAATCAATACGGGTTCCAATCAAAACTCTCAACAGAAGATGCAATATGTCAACTAACGGAATTCTTAGTTACACAATTAGATAAAGACAAACGTTGTATTGGTATATTTTTGGACCTAGCCAAAGCTTTCGATACGGTGTCTCATCCACTGCTGCTGCACAAGTTATCAGCTTTGGGAATAAGGGGGACGGCTTTGGCGTGGTTTGAAGATTATCTAAATAACAGGGTTCAGGTAGTTAAATCGGGCGATCACTGCAGCAACCTCCACAAAACATCATATGGAGTACCGCAAGGAAGTGTTTTGGGACCCACGCTCTTCCTCATATATGTCAATGAAATGTGTAACTCCAATTTAGAAAACGGTAAAATAATTTCTTTCGCAGATGACACAGTGCTTCTTTTTCAAGATGATTCCTGGGAAGATGTTTTAAAAAAGGCACAAAGTGGATTGAATCGAATAACATCATGGCTTGACAAAAATCTACTAACAGTAAATGCTTCAAAGACAAAATACATGTGTTTCTCCATCAGTAAAAGAACAGTAATAAAGCAGCCCAAAAATCTACTGATTCACACATGTCAATCAAAAGATAAACCCTGTGATTGTACTAATCTGCAGACAACGGAAGATATACGATATCTAGGTGTGTACATAGACCAGCATCTAAACTGGAGAAAACATATTTTGAATCTTACAATCCGAATAAGAAAGCTTGTTTATTTTTTCAAAGAAATTAGAGATGTACTCGACGCACGACAAGAAGAATAGTATACTATGCACTGTGTCACTCACTCATTAATTATGCAACTGTCAGTTGGGGTGGTGCAGCTTGTACTATATTAGATTCATTAAGCAAAGCCCAGAAAATGGTATTGAGAGTTCTTCATAAAAAGCCATTTCGTTTTCCTTCAGAAGAAATTTTCAGAGAATGTCACGTCCTGGACATCAATCAGACATATTTACTCAATACTTTAAAATATTTTTTCCGACATAAACAAGATCACCAACAAATAACTCACTCACATTCAACAAGGGCACAGGTGAACTGCAACTATCTTGTACCAAAATTCAAAAAAACATTTTCACAAAGATTTCACCTCTTCCAAGCACCAAAAACATTCAATACTCTTAACACTAAACTTAAAACATGTAGCCATAGTCTCGCGTATTTTTCTTCTAAAGTGAAACTCTGGCTGCATGAAAAGGGAAGGAAGCATGCCCAAAACCTATTAAAAGCCATCATATAAACTAAATTTAAAAATATACTATTCCTACAAGAACATTTAC
>JADDOH010012771.1:0-98151 GCA_016648135.1 Agrypnia vestita
TATATGCACCTTTATATATTTTTGTAACAAGATGACCCCGATACGAAAATAACAAGATTGGCATTTTTCAAAGAGTTAATAATAATAATAATAATAGGTCTTCAGAATATTTTGAGTTTGTCCAAATCTTTCAGAACAGTGCTGGATTTATGTCACAGAGACATTATTAATCAATTAATGTATATTATAGAAATCTCACACAGACGAAGTTCCGAAAAATTAGTAAGCATGGTATATTCTATCATGGGTGGAAATGGCGAATGTTACATTGTGTAAAGTGATCACTTAAGCCAACCATAAGATAGGTCATAAGTCCTATGTACAACCAAATGACTTCTATACCTACTTTCCCATAAGAAATACAGTTTCATCGCTGTGAGATATCTATAATATACATTAATTGATAATAGGTCTTTATTTCAGCTTGTTGAGAATAAATTCTCACCTCGCCATATAGATATATATATACATACAAGTAAAAATAGAAAACCAACAACAAACATACAAGTAGAATAAGGAATAAAAACATATCTAAATTAAAAATAGAAAGTAGAAAATAATAATAAAAATAGATAAATACATAAAAAATAATGGAGAACAGTCACTGTTGCATAATTAGTGTCCATCTTTTATGCATTAGGGAGTCAAGCCACGTAGCAGATTAAGATTATAATAACGGTCGTCAGACATATTTAACTGTAAATGGTTACGGATATTTTATGCGAACCGTATTTCTTTCCGAGAGACGATTCTCGACGTTTCGTTGAAGTCGTATTCAGCGTCACCAGGAGAACGACGTGTACCCGCGGAAGTATAGGGCGGACTGATTAATATCGTATATGGGTGTACCAGAGCCAGCAGCAGAAACTTTGCCGGTAGATTCCTGCCTGCGTTATGAGTCTAAAATGTTCAAGCAACCATGGCCTAATATCAATAGTTGTGGAGATATGCAATATCAAAGTTTGCATTTTTTTTCAATATTTCATACTTATTTTTGCAAAAAGTTGAACTATCATTACAGTGACTTATATCAATTATGAAAAATTTATTCGCTTTTATACAAGTCGAATAAAATGATAAAAACATTGCAGATATTGAAAAAAGTTATTTGTAGAGTTCTGACATTACACGTATAACAAAACATTGAAGCACCTACATTAATTTAAAATGGTTTCTATGCCATTACTGCACAACTGTTGGGTGTTCAAAAGTGATTGCACCACCACTGGATGCAATTTCTGCATCCTGTCTTTTTAATGAAAATCATTTATGAATCCCTTTAACTGCACATTCTCCTCAAATAATATTAAACCACGCAGACCCACGACTACCTCCCTAAGCTCTCATCTAAAATTGTAAAAGTCAGACAGACTTCGGTGGCTGGGTCGTGTGGAGAGAATGTCAACAAAGTCCCTGCTGAACTCAAGACCAAAGGAGCTTAGGAAGGCCAAAATTAAGATGGAGCGACGACGTCCTCAAAGACATCTCTGCCTTGGAGCTTCTGAGCTGGAGAGAGCTGGCACTAGACCGAGATGAGTGGAGGAAGACTCTTGAGGAGGCCAAGACCCACCAGGGGTTGTAGAGCCAAGAGTGATGATAACAACCGTGTTATTTTCAAAATACGACCGTTCTGACGTTGCAGTGGTTACAAATGAATTGATGACGTACACAAAATTTTGCAAATATTTACCACTATTTTATTACTCGTATAAAAATACATTTTTATTAAGACTATTATTAGAAGGTATTAAAATAAAAATTTGCAAGTTGTAAAATTGCAATAAAAATGACTACCTAATTTATTTTAGTACATCTACAAAAAAATATACTTGTTAATATGTCAAAAGACACAAAGTGTTTGTAATACAACATTCTGAATTGATTACCGTGAAAGCGTCTCTTTTGGCGCGGAGCCAAACAAACTGCGTTAAAACTCGAAACGGTCGAGACGACGCTATTAAATCTGAGACGAAAATATCAACAAATTAGAAAAGTAAATAGGCTTTCGTAAAAAATCGTAACAACCGTACAGCGCCGACAATGCAGCATGAAAATGATTAATGTTTTTTTGCTGATTGGCCGTATTTTATTCTCCGCACCTGACGCGGCGAATCTAACCTACATTCCTTCCTGGCGTTGCCATGGCGACTGACGTTTCTCACGACAGACGAGCGGGACGGGACGATGCGGAGTGCGGCGCGCGGGAGCGGGACGGACGCACACGTTTTTCGCTTTTCAAAGCTAGTAAGAGTGCTGCGCTAGGGTGAGCACGCGAGGCGGAAAATTTGGTACACGGATTGTTCGGTTATGTGGAATATCGTATAGTGAAGGGGTCAAAACTAGCATGGGATAAGATAAATAAAAAACGAGCGAGCCTTACAGTAGTCGCATATGATGTGTAACCTTTGACATCTCACAATCAAAAATATCGATTGAGCAGCGATAGAAATTAACCTCAAAACTTAATAATGCTAATACATATATATTTTTTAATTAGTAAATACACGCATTTTTATTTAGAAATGTGTTTGGTCTATTATATGTTTTTATTTATTTGCCGCCATACATATTGTATTAAAACTTTGACTAAATATTTAAAAATAATTACATAAAATTTGAGAATGTAAATCATTAAGGGTAGTTATTGTTTACATTAATGTTAAAAAAAATTAAGTATTGATTGGATAATTTCGAAGATATAAGCCAAAATATATCAAAATTACAACATCCACACGCTTGAAATCAGCCTTGCAACATACATATATACAAAATCAGAAGCATTGGCTGATAGTGTGCGTCTTCGCAGTGATGGCTATTGCTGGACATTGATTTGTTTATAAACGATGATTTTTTGTCTATCACGCGTGCTCCGCGCGCGCTCATTGGTTAAATGAAATTGCGCGTCTTATTTCCTGTTACGAATTTCCGTCCTTTTTCCATGAAATCACTGCCACAGATTGCAGGAAAGCGAGATAAAAGATGTTACACATCTAAAACAAACCATTGCCATTACGCCAAGTTGAAGAATCCATAAAACACACGTAAAAAATAATGAAAACAGAGTTTTATAATTAAGGAGAAACAAAACACAAGACAACTTAGATATAAATATTATTTCAATAATTATTAGAATACGATAAAGATGTTAAAAAAATGTAGCATCAAAAAATGGTCGCTCAGATGGTTTGGGCGTGTTGAGGGAATGAATGAGGAAAGAATGGTAAGAAAAATGTATGACGCAAGTGTTATCATCATCATGGATCAGAAAGAGAAAACGAAGGAAGACAAGGCATGGCCATATTGACCAGATACTGGAGGATGGTGCTATTAGGAGCCTGAACAGTCGTCGAGCTTGTATGCGAAGATGTATGAATGTGGATGAGGTGAGGATTGTGTGTCAAGACAGAAGAGTGTGGCGCTCTATTCTCGTCCTATCTGCCTACATCTGCAGATAGGACGAGAATGATGGTAAGTAAGTAAATACCAGGGGCGTGCAGTATTTAATTTTGATTATTTTTCCAAATAGGTACCTATTACGAGATATATCTCTTATTTCGGTTTCTTTTCAAAATATATGCTTAGGAAAAAGTCACGCTTCTTTTTCTCACTGCGCGCCCCTGGTAAACATGTATTAAATTGTATTATTGTATTAAACATTGTATTAAAGCGAATGAATTTTTAATATTCAATGTAACCTTTAGTCGGCTACCGAATTGAAGGCGAGCGTAAAGAATGTGCGTGGTGAGTGACTTATAGATAGTGGTATGAATCACTACGCCTGCTAGAATTCCTGGAATCAATGTAGTCATGTACAGCCCTAAATAGTGGTGGCTAGCAGGTAGAGAGACGCGCGGGGGGATGAGACCCCTCTCACCGCACTTCAGTCCCGGCTAGCCTTTAGGTAGCTCGTTGGATTACTTATACTTACTTTAATTTAAAAAAAAGAGATGTCAAGACTGAATAGGTACGTATCACATCAATATTCTTACTATTTTAAAATTAAGCTAAACGCCTGTGCTATGAAAATAGGACTACCTTGCTGGTCTGGAGTGAGATTCTAACCTACGACCTTTGGATCACGAGGCGAGAGTCCCAACCACAAGACCACCAAGCTACTCATTAGGTACAATCCAACGTTTTATCGATATTAGGCAAGTCAAAAATATTGAAACAAAATGAAATCTTATATATACCTACGGGTATGCATATCTACTTCGTAGGTAAAATAAATACATGAATGTAGGTATTGAGTGAATAAAAACAACATTGAAAGATTTGGCAGATACTTCGTGGTGCAACATTATAATTTAAAATATGTGTTACTTTTCTTTGTAATACCTACACACACAATACGGGTTATTACATTACTACTATAGTTTCGAGAGGAGCAGTCCCTCTCATCATTATCTCTTATTATTATCTATACCTGATGATTAGAGGAACTGTTCCTCTCGAAACTATAGTAGTAATTTAATAACACATATTGTGTGTGCATTACAAAGTAAATTAAAACATATTTTAAATTAAATGAATAAAAATAAATTCATATAAAAAATGCACAGAACACGTGGTCGCCCCACGCCGAAGCTAAATTTCGCAAAACTTCCGCCGACAAGGACGGCAGCGGCTATAATTCGGTGCGGGCAATTTATGGCGCGCGGGAGCGGGACGGGCGTATGCGGAGCCCGGCGCGTCGGAGGAGCGCGACCGACTTTAATTGGAAATTCATACGCCGGTCGTGAGAAAAAGATGGAGAATGATAAAGCGCGCCGATCTGATAAGGACAGATGTAAATGTTATTAGCGACGCGCTATGAATGAAAATTATTTCGTTAATTTAAAAATCATTATTAATAAATTTTGTTTTAATTTTTTAATATTCCGCGCCGCAATAAATAAACAATCTGCGAGAGTGAAAAACGATGATTAGAATATTACATTTTTTACTTATTATTTCAGTAATAATATTTCAATTTGCATACACGCGTTACATGAAATCCATTCAGAAAAGCATGGAGATCCATCTGTAATAAATGTATAATTATATTTTAAGCGGGTTCGTATCTTGCCCGTGCGTTGAGATTGACATTTTAATGACACGAACGCACGGACGAGACATAAACCCGTTGATATTCATACGGGCCGGATCTCGTCCGGAATCTTTATCAGCTTTTGATATCTATATAGGTAATTCACGTTCCTACGCTGTATTCACCAGTAAATTTACATAATGATTTTTTAATAAAGGTATCAAATATTTAACGTTAAATATCTCTGAGTTGAATCTCAGATTACTTCAGAATACCTCCCATATACCTACGGGATAAAACGTTTTGCGTGCAATAGTAAACACATTTAATAAATTAATATTATAAATATTTCGGTTGATTCGTCAACACACCCAATCCGCCACGTTTTTTTAAATTTAAAAAGAAACTTGGCGCCCTAATTTCTATATCTATATGTACCTACCTATGCGCGCAAGAAGTTATATTTCTATGGCGTACATAAAAAAAAACCACGTGATGTGTTGTGTGGGTATATTGCATTGGAATATAGCTGGACAGAATGCGCATGCGGCTTTTGTCCATCTATGTTTCAACACAAAATATATACCTACATATATCAAAATTCAATATCATATAGGTACTTACTAAATTTACCGTTATCAATCTGGATATAATGGCGGTTATCGATGGAAAAGTTTCTACTTATAAACTGTCAATAACTTAATACAGTACTGATGATTGAAGTTTAGATCCATTAGTGTATACTATAGATATCTCACAGAGACGAAACTGTAGAAGTCATTTGGGTGTACACAGGACTTATGACCTGTCTTTTTATGGTTGGCTTAAGTGATCACTTTACACAATTGTAACATTCGCCATTTCCACCCATGATAGAATATACCATGCTTATTCATTTTTTGGAAGTTGTATATATGTTCAAATTGCGTGGAAAGCTTTCATATATGAGTTGTAAGCGCCTTTTCCATGCTTTTCCATGCGGCCTGTACAAAGCCATTTTCATTCCCCTTAATACCCACAGATGTCGCCAATGAGAAAATCTACATTGATTTTTTACGGAATTTTGAGAGCAATATACTTTATTGTGTGTAATGAAATTCATCCGAATACACTAATTGATTACTAATGTCTCTGTGACATAAATCCAGCACTGTTCTGAAAGATTTGAACAAACTCAAAATATTCTGAAGTTTAGATCCATGACGAGAGTCCTATGTGATCCAAAAATGCCATTAAAATAAAATGGGAAAGTAGGTACAGGTACCTAGGTACAGACAATTGTCAGACTTCCTCTATGACTCCAAATGCTGGACTATATACAGTAGGTACCTACAACAGGCAGCAAGAAACAACAGAAATGCGCATGCTGAGATGGTCATGTGGAGTGTCCCTAAAGGTAGAGATACACAAGCTAATGAGCATGCCACTAATAAGCATGCCCTAACAACTGTACACGCTTGCTCATTACTGGCTTGCTTATTAGTGGCATGCTCATAAACAAGCATGCCCAAAGCTAACAATCAAACACACGTGCTTATTAGTGGCATGCTCTTGTCATAGAATAGAGACGCTCTTGTTCAAAATGGAAACTTTGCAAACTGAAATAGAAAATTCAGGTCAACCAATAAATCAAAAAAGTTCCCTAGTTTCCATCCGCACATTTTTGATTTTAGTTTTTATAATTTTTATTGTAAGATTTGAATCATTCATGCCTATTAATAAAGTTTCACAAACATTATTTCTCACTATATTATTTTTACACAACGGTGACCGAGTATTCTACAGACATTCGTGATTCCTATAATAAGTCACGAAAAGTAATGTTTTATCATCTCCCCGACGCGCCATATTTGTTTCATCTGTCGCGGACTGAGAAGATCGCAATGATAATACTAGCCGCGAAGAACGCGACTGACATAAGCATGCTCATAATAAGCAAGCCTGTTCACACATGCTCAAAAGATACCCCTTCTCTATAGTGAATGACAGTGGCATGCTCATTACTAGCAATGTGCGTACACACATGCCACCAATAAGCAAGGCGTTAAGAAGGTCGATACTGCGCATGCTCACGTGCCACTAGATTACAGATTAAGAGACAAAATAAAAAGTTCGCCTATTCGTGGAAGCTGGGCGTCGCAGACATCAAAATTATGATGATGGAAAGGCAATTGAGATGAATACACGATTACATCCAGAGGAAGAATAAAAAAATCATGGGTGGTGCAAATGAACGGACAGATACAGAGGCATGGATTGCGTGATGTTATCCAGGACCGAAGAATCTACAGCCAAAGATGCGGAGAGCTGATCCCAACAATCAAACGAGTTGGGATGATGGGAGAAGAAGATCATTGCCGCAATCAAGAACAGGAGATACATCTTCTCAATATTTGCTTCAAAAATTTATTTTTATAATTGAATAAAACACGAATTTGTATACACCACTAAATATTTATTATTGGATGGGGAGGGTGTGTCAAATCAGTCATGGATCCGCTGACAAAATCACAAAAATGCGTCATGCGTATAATCACCAAGAAATCGAGAATGTTTCCTTCAGATGATTTGTTTGGAATATTTAACGTTCTTGACCCGAGACAATTATACCTTAAAACCATACTTGTAAAATTCCACAAGGACAAGGTAAATTTTAATCGTACACAACAAACACGGGTTACAAGATTGGCAAATGCAATTAATTTTGAGGTACCTAAAAGGAAAACGTCTTTTGGGCAAAGACAATATAATTTCACTGCCCCGCTTGTCTTCAATAAGTTACCCAATGAAACTAAAGAAATAACTGTACACAAACCTTTTAAACATCGTATCAATAAGTTTATAAAAATATCAGGTAGAAGGTATGCTGAGGAAGTGATCCGCCCTTGACCTCTGAATTGGCAAAAAATATTTATATAATTTATAGTATATTATAATATAATATTTATTTTGTACTTAAATTTTTATCTTAATTTTATATGTATATTTTCTTTTCTTTTCTCTTAAATTTATTCCTATGATTTACTTTAATTTTTTTATCTTGATTTTATATGTATATTTTTTCTTTTTATTTTCTTTTAGATTAAGATTCTTCAATTGTCATTTTTATCCACTAAATAAATACCATATGAGAATAACTGCCACGGAACAGGTTTTTACCTAGTGTGGCAGTTATTAGTATCTTGTATCAACTAATCTTAATGTAAATAAACAATAAATAAATAAATAAATAAATTTTCTTTATTCACGATGAATAAACACCTCTACAAGTTTCGGGAACGAAGTTCCCTTCTTCAGGAGGATACAATGAATAGGTACTAAAATTAAATGATCATAGTTAACTAGTGGGGTGGCGAGTAGGCGGAGTAAATAGAAAGGGGGGAGGAGTGTCGTTAGTTAATGATGAATAAAGAAAATAAATATTTGTTGGTCTACACCAAGTCGTGTTTTATTTAATTATTAAATATGTCACCACAAAGCTATAAATCGTCCATTGAAGAAGTAATTTATTTTTATATGAACGTTAAACATTTTTTCCGACATTATATACAAATATAGTTTACCAGATTCAAGCCGAGAACAGACTATAAACAATCTCATGAGAGTATTATTCCTATCTCAAGGCATAAAACCTCATAGCATGTACCTACACGCTTCACGCGTGCACATTAGACTAAAGATTATGATGCAAGGAAAATAATTTGTAGGTAGCTCTACCTACTTATTAAATTAATATTTTACGTGTGTATTGTATTTACACATAACTACCTCAGAATCAAGGTTCAATGAGGTTATAATGATTTTTAGTTTCATAATGTTATATTTCGATCATACTCCACGCTAATTTTCAGAGATCAAGTAGTTTGAGATAAACTGTTGGGATGTATCTAAACTAATTGCAGGTTGTGTAGTTTTCGAAACATTGATGTCAAAATACTGTTAGAACGAACGATTAGGTATGTTTTTCTCAAAATAATGACCGATTTTAACCTTCAAATTTAATGAAACAACTTTAGGGTAAATATTGTATTTAATATTTAAATACCGACAGTGAAAATTTTTACATGCATTTTACACGCAGTTCTTGCGTATTCTCTTGTCGATATTAGATCCAACGAAATAACGAAAATAAACAAAAATTTAAAAGGTTTTTTTTTGTGTAAGAGTTTTAAACAAATTAATGAATCGAAAATGGTGATGAAATCATTATAGGTACCCTCCCAAATTCTTTAAAACGTGCTCAATCAAATCAACAAACGAAAATATTGCGTACTTATATTTTTTAACGAATTATAACAAAAAAAATAAACATTTGCTTAGGAAGACCAAAGAAAAGTTCAGCACGTGCCTTCAGCATAGTATGATAAGATCCTTGTCCCTTTTTTCTCTAGGATGTTTACAGAGTTTAAGTCATAGTGATAACTATTACATACACCATTTACCGATTCCACCCATGATTGATGACGATCCCTTCTAGGGACATAAATCCAGTAAGTGTATTCTTGAAAAAAATTTAAAATATTCAAAAAAATATTGCCATTCAATTAAAATACGTAGTAGAATCCGTAACAAGTGTTTTGTTTACTTGTATTCATATTAGTTTATATAATACATAATTTTAAAACTAACTAACTAACCATCACGCCGTTTCCCTGCAGGGGTAGGCAGAGAGGATTGAACGCCACACTCTTCTATCCTGGCACACCACTTTTGCTTCGGCCACATTCATACATCTTCTCATACACGTTCTACGGTTGTTGCGGCTTTTAACAGGGCCATCCTCAAATACTTGTAGTACCTGATCGTGCCAGGTCTTTCGCGGACGCCCTCTATTCCTGTTGCCTTCAAACATTGCCTCATATATTTTCTTAACCATCCTTTCCTCGTTCATACGTTCACATGACCAAACCATCTCAGCACTCCTTTCTTTTATTCTATCTACCACACTACAGCCAGCATTGCATTCACTTCTAATTTGTTCATTCCTACTCTATCGACAAGATTTTCCACACAAGCGTCTTAGTGACCGCATTTCCACCGCATTCAGTCTACTTTCATTCCTCTTTTGCCAATTCCAGGCTTCACTTCCATACATAAGGGTTGGCACTAGAACGCCATTATGTACCGCTAGTCTTGCTTCTTTTGACAGATTCTTATTGGCCATAATTGCATTTAGTGCACCATTAACTTCGTTTCCCGCAGTTACTCTCCTTTCGATATCATTCTCAGCCTTGCCGTCTCTACTAAACATACTTCCCAAATACACAAACTCGTTCATTTGTTCTAAGCATTCGTTGTTTATAATTACATCACACTTAGTCACTCTTTCGATTCTTATTTTATTTATTTAACATATCATCTGGCATAGTTAATATTAGGTTAGGTAACATCGTTATTAGGGTGGTATATTGTATATAGGTATATTGCAACATCAATACTGCTAAAAAATGCATTGAAAGAGTATAGACTTGTATTACAGTGGAGATATGCATCAAGCCAACGGCCACAATCCAAGCGACCCATCCTCATTGACCAAGCGCGATGAGTTACGAGCCGAATCGGCGTCATATCACACACCAATAGCCGATTATTTATTGTTCGCTTACACGAAATGTCAATTTCGCTCGACGAAAAATTGTTACAACACTTGTATTAATAACACTATTACGTACCTACCTAAATATCAAATCGTGACAGAAACACTAATCACAAAACACAGGCTGTATCTATCTGCGCCTGTGTGTATTCATGTTTCTGTGTGTGTGGGTACCGTGCGCCTGTATTGAGTCTCGTGGTATGGAACCTGTTTTTAAAAATCATATAATTCGTATCTATTGTGTTTTTTTTTTATTATACCGCAACAGCAGCACAACACACAGCCGCATGCAGAAGTAGGGCGAATATGTGTTGTCAAGGGTGTTTGAGATACATATCTACCTGTAATGTTTTATATACCTAACTACCACTGTATTCTTTACTAAATACTTTTACTTTACTTGAACACTAATTATGTAACAAAAAAAAAATAGCAAAACGAATTTCACTCTGAACCAGAAGATATACATATTAAAACAAACTCGTACAAAAATATATATAACGCAATAATAGTCTCCCACATCAACTATTGCAGCAGTATACTATTTCTGGCTAATGAAGAAGAATTGAAAAAATTAACAATACTCAAATAAAGCGTTAAGAATTATAATAAAAAGAAAACGATCAAAAACACAAGAATCAAAGTGATGTTAGAAAACCTACAAATAATGACATTTAGATAAATAATTAAATTTGATGTACTTCTATTTATATACAAAATTGTTAATGGACACAACAATACATTTGAATTAGTAAGAAAAATAAGAAAAAACCAACAAGTACATGAAAAAAAGATGAAATAAGATTGACATTCAGAAAGAAAAAAAGATCGCAAACTTCTGTGATGTACAGTGGGATGTAGTTGTATGCGAGTCTGCCAGAGAATATTAGAGACGAAAAAATATGAAATTTTTTAAGAAAAAAACTAAGTTTGTGATACGTGCTTTTGATTAGAAATTTGATATACTGATATTACCTATTTTAAGAATACCTGTAATCAAAATAAATTTAAACTGTTCGTAAGCATTGTCTGCCTCTTTAACCGGTCGTGTGCCAGCCGTACGTAAAGCGGAATGTTCCCTGTCTGCCGCGCAATTTCGCGCACGATTGCTGTTTTTAGGCACTTTTTGTGATGGTTATATTCACGTAAAAATCAACAATAATCGCTAAAAAGTTACTGTTTCTGGTTTCACAATATAAAGGCTTCAATAATTACTTACATTACAATAATTACTTACTCATTAATTATGAAAATAACTAACGAAATTTACTGTCAGAAATG
The DNA here is from genome assembly GCA_016648135.1 of Agrypnia vestita. NCBI lineage: Eukaryota > Metazoa > Arthropoda > Insecta > Trichoptera > Phryganeidae > Agrypnia > Agrypnia vestita. Next base: position 11,907 of record JADDOH010012771.1, read on the forward strand.
TACGCACATGTTTATCTAATAAAACCATGGAAGCAATAACACTAAAGATATTGTATTTCAATATTTCGTTCTTGATATATAAAAAAAATAAAAATACTTAAATTACACCTTTTTATTTTAAAAAACCCACTATTTTTAACAGATAAATAACACAATTAACGCGCGGTTCGAAGACGACATTTGGAATGATTTCTTTGTCCAGTTTGCGTGGCAAATGAGGTTACTTGACAAATAGAACTCGTTCATTCATTCAAAAACTTGAGGTGAAGACTAAAGAAGAAGAAGAAGAAGAAGGAGTCAAGTGACAATATTCGTAATAATCAAGTGGACACGAGATCTTTTTCATTACGGTGCATTTTTCAAATACGAATGACTTACGTAATGTAATTTCAAGTCACATAAATTCATAATTAGAATTTGTTCGGATATTTCCTGGTTTGGGTTTTGGTTCCACGTATGGTTCCACAACGTTTGACTTGTTTAAAAACATTACTAAGTACTCAAAAAATTATAATGCTTTAAAAAATTATGATTATACTTGAAACGTCATGAAACTGGCACATAACACTGAGGGTTCCCGGTTCGATTCTCCGTGAGCTAATCATTAATTTATTTGATTTGCTCAAGCTTAAAAACCAAGTTTTTACTATATTCCCTTTCTTTGTAAAATATAACAATAATTAAAGACGAATTAAAACGTATATCATAACACTAAATTAACAGAAATTTAATATATTTCTAAAATGTCATATGTTTTGAGATGTCAAGATTTTGATAGATTCAATTATCATCAATATCGTACCTTATGAATTTCCAGCGTCAAATTATTTAGTTTAATTTTCGAAATTCGTAGTGATGTACCTATTATACCGACGGAGTAATTCAAATTTAGAAAATATTCCGCGATGTTATCGGGCCGCCGCGCCGTTGCTAATCAAACTTTTCTAATGATTCCAATTTGAAAAAACCAATAAAATTTCTAAAAATCCGAAATTATACTATAATTATTAATTTTTTTAAACGAAAATTTGACAGATCTTCTTGATCGTCGCCACGAGTCGGCTTGCCAAGTTTCAGCTCGATTGGATCACGAGAAAAGGGTCAAATATCGATCCAAAGTTTTTGTTGACGGCAAGCCGGCAAGCACGCAGACGCCACGAGTTAATATAAAGGGAGTAATAAAAAGACTCGGTTGGAACAAATTTTGAAAAAAAACCAATGTCTATTGTAAAAAATACGTTTTGTTTACTAAGGGATTTAATTATGCTAGAATGAATACTTTAACTGTATTATAAATGTGTCTGAAATATTTAAATACAAGGGGGGTATAATTCCACCGTGCCTCAGTCCTCTCGCCTAAAAGTCAACCTAAGTTCAACTCTGTACAATTTTACACTCTGTGTTATTTGATTGAAGATATTCATGTTGGTATAACTTTTTTGAATCTAAAACAGAAGCGCAAACTGATTCCAAATATTTTAAGATACAAATGTTTCACTATACCTTTAAAAGCATTCAAAATTACATTTTAACTTATGAATCTTCTTCTTTTGTCGATCTAATCTTTCTAGATTCATGTCTCCCGTTCTTTGCTTCCAATTTTTCCCAACAACTTCTTTGACATTTTGGATGTGATGGTCAGGTAATATCGTCAAATCGAAGCAGCCTTATTAAACTTTGATTTTTACGCATGAACATATATGAATATAATGTTCGTGTAATATATTAATTTATTTTAATTTATAGGTAATACCACAAATTATTTTTAATGCGTAATTATGATATACGCTCGCAATACGCACGAATAACGTTTTGTACAAGCAATTTAATAAAACTTTTGATCGGAGGACGAGGTCAGTTATAATAGATTAGGAATTGAAAAGTATAAGGCGTAAAATATATTTTTTTGGATACGAAAGGTTACTTCTGTGGTTTTAAGGCTTTAATTAGGTAGTTTTTTTAACCCTCTTCAAAATTCCTTGAAGGTTGATAATTCTTTTCTCCTTGACATTAAATGGTTTGGTTACACAATGCAATAGTGCTTAGATAGGCGGTGAAAGATATCCAGACTCACCAGGTAATTGATAAACATGGTATTTATATATACCTAGTAGGAGAAGCGAGGCGGAACGGCAGTAAATAAGCGAGTTCAAGGTCGTATATACTAGTTGGGAGTAGTCACCAATTCGAGTACTCGAGTAACTCGAATATACTCGATTATCGAGTATTTTGAAAAGTACTCAAGTCATATTATCAATGATGAAATATTTAACAAAGTGTTAGGCGTCTGATACACATGCTTATTTAGTGGCACGTGAGCATGCGCAGTATCGACTTTGACAATGGCATGCTTATTAGTGGCATGTGTGTACGCACATTGCTGGAAATGAGCATGCCACCTAGTGGCATGCTCAAAAATCAACCGCCGGTTGATTTATAAGCATGCCACTGTCATTCACCATAGAGAAGGGGTATCTTTGGAGCATGTGTGAACAGACTTGCTTATTTATGAGCATGCTTATGTCATTCGCGGGCTTCGCGGCTAGTATTATCGATGCGATCTTCTCAGTCCGCGACAGATGAAACAAATATGGCGCGTTGGGGAGATGATAAAACATTTATTTTCGTGACTTATTATAGGAATCACGAATGTCTGTGGAATACTCGGTCACCGTTGTGTAAAAATAATATAGTGAGAAATAATGTTTACGAAACTTTATTAATAGGCAAACTAAAATCAAAAATGTGCGGATGGAAACTGGGGAACTTTTTTGATTTATTGGTTCACTTGAATTTTCTATTTCAGTTTGCAAAGTTTCCATTTTGAACAAGAGCGTCTCTATTCTATGACAAGAGCATGCCACTAATAAGCATGTGTGTTTGATTGTTAGCTTTGGGCATGCTTATTTATGAGCATACCACTAATAAGCATGCCAGTAATGAGCAAGTGTGTACAGTTGTTAGGGCATGCTTATTAGTGGCATGCTCATTAGCATGCCAGTAAAGAAGCATGTGTATCTGTACCTTAGCACATTTAGCTGCGTCTTGCGTTCCATATTTCCTTGCTGGGTTAGAACCGTTACTGTCATGTTTTTTTTGCATAGTTTCGCGTAGATACGACGGAACATTTTTTTTTGTCTTCGTGTAGGTACTCCTGACTTGTCTTATCAATGGAAATAAATAATATAAACCGTTGTAAAATCAGGAAATTATATTATAAGTTTGTTTTTGTATTCATCCGTCAGTGGAAATTATAAACCAAAACATCTGTTTATTTTATACTTTCAAAGTGATTAGATTAGTATTATTCATTTATATAAATGTACGTAAAATTGTTTTTTTTACTTTGTACTTAAATTGCTTTTGTTTTTTATCTCTTCCGGTTATAAAATGAATAATATTAAGTAACAGTGCAACATTAAATTATGAAAATAAACCTGAAGACAAACGTCTTTTAAGACGTTTTGTTGGACTAGTGATATTCCAAAAATATTAAGAAAATAAATAGATAAAATAAAAAAAAGTAAAATCAGTACAAGATATATTATAGATGTCTCATAGAAAAGAAGCTTTATTTTTATATGGAAAAGTAGGCATGGAAGTATTTTTGGGTGTTCGCAAGGCTTACGACCTATCGTACGGCTGGCTTAAGTGATCACTTTACACAATGTAACGTTCACCATTTCCACCTATGAGTGACTACCACATCATCGTTAACACATTATATATATATTGTTCATTTTATATTGTTTTATTTTGTTAAATTTATATTGTTCATTTTATATTGTTTTATTTTGTTACATTTATATTGTTCATTTATCTTAAATGTATTTAATTTATATTATTATTTTTTAATTATTTACTGTAAAACGTGTTTTACGTCAGGTATATAAAAATCCTTTTAATTTTCTTGTACTGTTAAACCCCAATAGGGCGTTGATTAATAAATAAATAAATAAATAAAATAAAAAAGTATTCGACAGATGATCGCGAGACCGTCACCATCATAAGCTGCACAGTCTGTTGAAGAGAACACGATGAACACGGAAGACGAATGCAAAATTGGAAACCGGTTTTGAGCCGAAGATATTTTTACATTTCTCTCGATTTTGAATAATTGTTAAACGGGAAGCATCGAGAAGAGAGCCGAAAGGGAGAACCAGTCCTCATTACTGCAATAATCAATTCAATTATGCGAGTACTTATGCCTTTAAAATGAACCAATATATACTATAATGATCGCGCACTCTGTAATTACAGCCCACCGTCTAACACGCGATGGACCAGAGCTTGTTCTTCCTGCATGCCGTCATGTTCTCACATTTAACAAACATTCGGAGAAAGCATAATTATTTTTCTCTTCAAAAATCGAGTCACCATAAAATATCACTTCCAAATAGGGTTGCCACCTTTTTTTGTGCAAATAAAGAACATGGTTATTTTTTTTTTTTTTTAAATTTAATGGCTTGTTAAGTTATTGCCAAAAACTAGTCAATAGGTCATCGACATAAACATTACAGCTCAATGCAATTACTCTCTAAAAACCGTAGTAACACTTTCAATACTTCCCGTCGGCAGTCTGTAAGCAAGAGCTGGATATTTGTAGGGAAAGGGACATTAAGATCTGCAAGATCCTGGAGTAGGGACCGAGTACCGACATTTAAAATGCAATTGAAAAACAAGTGGTTCAAATCCTCCTCCTCTTGTCCACACTCACAGATTGAGGAGTTAAGAACATGAATTTTTGCAAGGTGTAAGCGGATAGAGCAATGACCCAGACGCATTCGGCAAACCATTGAAGTCTCCCTCTTGCTCAATCTGACCCTGTGAAACCAGGTTCGAGATGGGATAAGTGGCTGAATAGCGGCGTAGTGTCGACCTTTTGACATTTTAGTGAGGTCCCAATGAGACTGCCACTGAAGTGCGGCATCGTTTCTTGTAATATTGAAAAGATCGCTCACTGGAATAGTGGAAAATGTGGCATCCCCTTGTGGGATTGCATTTTTAGCCAGCGAGTCTACCATTTCATTACCAGGGATGCCTACATGACTCGGAATCCAAGCCAAAACAATTTCAAATTTATCCAAGGGAAGGTCGTGAATTATACTCCGAATTTCCATGCAGATCTGATCATCAGGGTGCCGAAAGGGGCTGGATTTAATTTTGAGCAGAGAACTTAAGGAATCTGAAAGAATAAGGCACTTCTTTGATTGTTTTGGTTTACATGATTTTAGCGCTTCTCGGATGGAACATGGTTATTAATGGTAGAAAAAGAAGTACATTGTGTCAAAATATAGTACAATTTATTTTACTTATAAAACATATTTTTCGTTACTTTTAGCAACTTTTAACAAATAATTAACACTACTAAACAACTGCACAGCACGTTTGCAGTCTATATTATTTATGTTAAAGTAAATAAGTCATTCATTTTTATCAGATTCAGAGACGCTTTGTTTCTTTCGTCTCGCCATTTGCTATTCATCACAGAAAAAACTCTATAAAACCAATTAATCATATTTTAACTGCACTCAATCCGCCGCCATACACAAACCAACAAGAAATTTTTACAATGGCATTGACTATGTTGATATTTGAGGGGTTAGGTTGCATTAAAAAACGAGCGTTTATGTGGCGACCGCCTCAGGGTATATCGTCAATCATCGAACCTATTCGGCAACAATCGATAACGTCATCGACCCCGGTGGCTCTCTCGTTAGGTATTGCAAGTCAATACTTAACCTACATACCAACAACACATTATTTAACTGTAACTAACTAACTAAAACTAACTAACTAACCATCACGCCGTTTCCCTGCAGGGGTAGGCAGAGAGGATTGAACGCCACACTCTTCTATCCTGGCACACCACTTTTGCTTCGGCCACATTCTTATCATACACGTTCTATGGTTGTTGCGGCTTTTAACAGGGCCATCCTCAAATATTTGTAGTACCTGATCGTGCCAGGTCTTTCGCGGACGCCCTCTATTCCTGTTGCCTTCAACATTCGCGTCATATATTTTCTTAACCATCCTTTCCTCGTTCATACGTTCCACGTGACCAAACCATCTCAGCACTCCTTTCTTTATTCTATCTACCACACTACAGCCAGCATTGCATTCACTTCTAATTTGTTCATTCCTCACTCTATCGACCAAAGATTTTCCACACAAGCGTCTTAGTGACCGCATTTCAACCGCATTCACTCTACTTTCATTCCTCTTTTGCCAATTCCAGGCTTCACTTCCATACATCAGGGTTGGCACTAGAACGCCATTACGTACCGCTAGTCTTGCTTCTTTTGACAGATTCTTATTGGCCATATACTGGCCATATATTGGCCATATTGGCCATGGCTTGTTATAATAAAATAAAAAAATGATACGAATAAGGCGCTACAGTATTAAAGGGTGGCGAAGCTTGGGCGGGAGAAAGGATATTAAAAGTCTAGGGGAGAAAGGAACCTTTTCTAGAGGTATACAAGAAAATGGAAGCAGTAGAATCGGGTGGTATCACGAATTGCAAATTCTATATGACGAACTAACGACTACACTGAATACACTCGACTTCGTTGGGTAGGACACGGTACGGTATTGCAAGTCAATACTTAACCTACATATCAACAACACATTATTTAACTGTTAATAGTCTGTAAATTTTTTTATAATATATATTAGTTTCGTATAAAATATCCGCAACTATTTACAGTTAAATATGTCTAACGACCGTAATAACAACCTTAACTCTTTAATAAACACATTATTATTATTATTACGATTATCGTAAAATCGGTCCTAATGATGGACCCTGCAACGGGATCCGAAACGTCGGCCAGAGAGGTCACATATGCACGGCACAACGTCCCAGAAAAGTATACACAACTTTCTGAACGGCCGTGAAAACCTGAGAACATTTCTCTGTTTTTTTTTCTCATTCTTTGAGATATATTCCTTTAGTTCTTTGTGATATTAACAGTTTTGTATTTCTTTTCTTTCCATTTGGAATTCTTATTTCTCATTCATTATTATTAGGTATTATTTTATAATTAAATTATTTTTATTTGTGAGCAATTCTAACTACTGCATAAGGTAAATATCCTCGATGGATAGTACCCATGTGATAACGAGTGAAGGTTCTATAATAAGGCTTGAAAATTTTGATTGATATTATAAGAAATGAAAGAAGGATTGCTCTATGGACAAAAATAAAAATTAATCAATTAATAAAAAATGAGAACTAAATATAAGGTCGATATATTCACGGAAACATAGATGGTTGCTATAGCTTAGTGGTCAGAGCACCAGCGCCGGAAAGGAGGTGACCTGGGTTCGAATCCCAGTAGTGGCCTAATATTTTTCGTGAATTAGATTTTTCTGTATGTCTTTCTAATTGATTAATCAATTTGGTTTTATAAGAAATATTTTATTTGCGAGTTGCATACGACAGATTATGTAGAAGGCCGGGTGGAGGCGACTCTTCTGTCACCGTGACGGCTGCATTCTCACGAGACGCGGCAGACGGCCCGGGGCAGGCTGGAAGATGCGCAGCCTCCGAGCCTTATCAGACCAGCCGGACCACTTTCCTTTCATCTCGGCATCAGGAAGACGAATGCCCGACTGTCTCCGACGGGGAAGACAGATCATTCACCAGTTGACCGTGTCAAATGATTGTCCACATTAATTAGTGGATTACACCTACTGTGCTGCTGGAAAGCTACGATGCTAGCAGAACTTCGTATTTTTCAATTAATGCATATTATGGATGTCTCACAGAGACGAAACTGTATTTATTTAATTATGGGAAAGTAGCTATAGAAGTCATTTATGGTAGGCTTAAATGATCACTTTACACATATGTAACGTTCGCCATTTGAACCATGATAGAATATACCATGTCTTACTTATGGTGGAAATGGCGAACGTTACACATGTGTAAAGTGATCACTTAAGCCTACCAAAGATCGGTCGTAAGTCCGATATACGCCATAAATGTCTTCTATACCTACTTTCCCATAATGAAATAAATACAGTTTCGTCTCTGTGAAACATCCATAATATACATTAATTGATTAAGGATGTCTCTTTGACAAGAAATCCAGCACTACCGTTCTGAAAGATTTGAACAAACTCAAAAATATTCTTCGTATTTTTCGATCGTTGACCTATCAGACGTAAAGTTACAAATAAAATATTTATTTAAAAATATTGCGGTAAAATAATAACTATTATTAATAATAAAAAGAAAACACTTTGTATAATTGTAATTAATTATTATAATTGTCCTGAAGAAGGTTGAGTCCAATCGAAACTAGTTGACAAATATATAGCGATAAAGTGGTTTAAAACATAGTATTTAATTTATTCTTAAATGTCTTATAATGTCAAGCCACAAAATGTTTTCTTGCTTTGAAGATTTATTTTCAATTTCGCGTCGTCAACTTATTTTTCAAGCTTATTTTAAAAGACAATCCTCAAAGTGCAAGGGTGAGCAGGCCGAAACAGATGTAGTAGAGGATTATCGTGCTCTGGCGGTGATGTTCTAGTAGATGCTATAGAAGGAAATTCCGACGGATCCAGTAGGTAGTAGTATAGAATCCGACGGATCCAGTAGCCGATATAGAAGAGAAAGAGACTAAAAACGTGGGCCAAAGGATTTCACGTATCACCTGTAAGATAGTTTACTGTTAGAATTACGTGTTTGCATATATCAAGTTTACAAATCTCGCAAAACCTAAGAAAGAATATCATCCCAAGAATAAAGAAGATGACCAGAATGGTGACCTTAATTAAGTAACAGCTAAATACCTAAGGTAGAGCCCTCACGCGTCAGACGGAAGGCTTACAACTACCAACCATCAATTCCATCATCAAACACAATCCATCTACACGACATCAATGTATGAAAAAACTAAATGTTGTAGACATTATGCAAAATGCATATGAATTATATTAGTTAATGACTTGATTATGTTCCTTGCATGTTAAGCTAGACTAACAAAATAAGCGTGGGGAAAAATTACTTCTCCAAAATTTATTTATTTATTAATTAACGCCCTAAAGGGCTTTTACAACAGATAGGTAAAGTGTACATTAATAGAATATATAGATTAAAGAAAAAATAATGACATGTAAACATAATAATGACATAAAGTGGAAAGAAAATACTTAAAATACAGATAAAAATAATATAAAGTAAGAAGCAAGTATATAAAAAGCAGAAGCATAAGGAAAACATAATATAATAGAAATTCAAAAACGTAAAAAGTAATAATACAGAGTGAAAAGCAATAGCTCAAGCTTTGAAAGTCATAATATGATTAAAAAATTACATACAAATACAAATCAATTATTTAAGTCCAATTCAACAAATACTAGTAATCTTTCAATACACCTTTTAATATACGTTTGTTTTTTAATAATGTTTGAATAACATACAGTTATTGGCAAAGACGTCAAGTTGTTCATATCTGTTTGCTAGTCTAGGAAGCCTTTACAGTGGGGAATTAAAAAGTAGTAGCTGCAGTTTCCACGGCAAAACCTGCATCACTTCTAGTTATGCGAGACGGAACACGCAAGCAGATACGTTCTAGTAGTTGAGGACAGGCGATAATACCATTCATTAGTTTGTGTAAAAAGTGTACAAATTCTTTCAATACCGTGTTGAAAGCAGGGTATTCTGTGTATATTCTGTGGCAATACCGCGTCAGTACAGAGAAGTCGGTCAGCACAGTAAATAAATAAATAAAACACCAAATTTGTTATATGTTACAGCTGAACGAAGATTTTCAACCAATAATTTTCACAATTTCTTTGATGATGGGGCGTGACATACCACTGCTCCAGGCCTGCCGGGAGAAGTATTGTTAATCTCAACTCGTTGAATTCCAAATCGGTGGGCGTCGCCCGAGGGGAGGAGAGAATGAAGATATTAACTCCGTCCAGAAGTGTTGGCAGATGTGCGCGAAGTCTATTATTCATATTTCTCTTTTTTTTTTGCTCACCGCTAACGAACAGTAATCATGTACTCAACTTAATGTGCGGTAATCTGCCTAATGTCTAATTACATTACATTTTTCCCTGCCCTTATTTTGTTAGTCTAGCTTAACACGCGAGGAACATAATTAAGACATTAACTATTATAATTCATAGGCATTATGCATAATGTCTATAACATTTAGTTTTTTTCGTTCTTGCATTGATGTGCGCGTTGATGGATCGCAGCTGATGATGGAAAGGATGTTGGTAATTGTAAGCCTTCCGTCTGACGCGTGAGGGCTCTACCTTAGCTGTTATTTTAGTAAGGTCATCATTCTGATCATCTTCTTTAATCTTGGGATGATGTTCTTTCTCAGGTTTTGCGAGATTTGTAAACTTCCATAATTCTAATTATCTAACAGGCGATACGTGAAATCCTTTGGCCCACCTTTTTTTGGTTCCTTTCTCTTCTACCTCTTCCATCTTCTAGCACGTCATCCACAGAGCACGACAGTTTCCTACCTCAACTGTTTCGCCCTCTTCACCCTTGCACTTTGACGATTACTAAACAAATTATGTTATATTTCTTAGTTCTAAGTCTTCTATTGCAATTTTAATGTAGTTGGTCACAGCTATATGGCTTCCGGGGTTTGTAAGCCATTGTTTCGTTTATAAAAATATTAAAAATCGTATAATATAAATACGAGCGAATACTTTACGAATACTTTTTAAAGTATTCGAATAACGAATACTTAAAAACAGGCAAATATATTCGGGGGTCGAATATTTGGATTGGAGGCTCTACGTGACTCACAGCACATATTTTTCTCCAGAGGCAGTGAATTCTATGAAGATTCTTTCTGAGATATTTAGGACCCTTTCCTTGTATCTTATCAGTATCCATATTTTAAGACAAGCATAAATACAAATCTTTTGAGTTTTTTTATGTAGGACAAACGTATCTTGTAGAACAAAGCCAAAATACACTTCGGTTTATCTATTCCTTCGTACCATGTTATTTACCAGCGATCCGAGAATGAAAACCTCTCAACAAAATTGATGACTGCTGTCACAAAACGAGATCTTTCTCGTCCCATTTGTCATAGAGTAATTTTACTGGTCAATTTAATATATCCGATGCAACGCCCGACTGCTACGGTCGATTCGACGTTTATTAAAATGTTTAATATAATATATTTTACGACGTCTTCATTCCTTTTACTTTCTCACTCATCACTCACTCATTCACACAACCAGCGCCACATTTCAATATTACATATTATTACATTCACTTAAAAAAATCTTTATATAATAACCGGGTTTTTTTCCGAATAGCGGCGACCGTTACGTGTAATGTTGAAATACAACGGATAAACACATACCTTATTTAACATCGCTGATTTTTTGTTTGCCTTCAAACCGGACAATGGCGGTCATAACAGTCGGGTGGAAAGGCGCATTTTTTCATGTGGAAGCTTAACAAATATTTTCTTTCACACTTGACAGGAGTTGATGGCGCGCCGTGGACTTGGGAAACTCGTCTTAGACAAAAAAAAATTCAGCAGCCAATGCCATAGTTCAACCGACAGTTAGTTGCTTGTTATCGGTTGATCGTGTTCAGTACGAACACAAACATTGTTCTGAATAAAAAATACTACATGCCTCTTTTTATTGTGTAACTGAATAGAGAAAAGCTCAAGTATGCACAGTTTTTAAATACGAATAACTTTAAAAATATATTATTTTTATTACTCCTTAAACTAAACTCCCGACTTCTAAGTAGTAACATTAGAGTAATTTCATGTTTTGGTTTATTAACGTAAAAACGTATGCACTGATTTAGAGACATGCATACTCTGTAATGATTTCATTTGAAATCCGCATAAAAACGCTTGATTATAGAGTAGAAAAAAAATAACCATAAAAACTAAGTTTTTATTATACTTCCGCTCTCATTTCTTATTTAAAACAGGTTTGGCGCTTACCCTACGCGTTGAGCTCGAGTCGGGCGACGCTACAAGATTGATTAATAAAAAATGTCGAAAAATCCAAAATTATACTTTAATTATTTATTTTTTTAACGAAAATTCGTTAGATCATTTTTATCCTCGCCACAAGTCTGCCTGCAAAGTTTCAGCTCGTTTCAATCACGGGAAAGGGGTTAAAAATCGATCCAAAGTGTTTTGTCAGGAAGCAAGCAAGCAGACGCTACGAGTTAAAAGAAAGGGAGTAAAATCATTCAAAAAATATTTCTCACTAAAGGATGGAAGCAGTATTTCGTCGCTGTATATATAATTAATCCTATGTGACGTTTAAGTACATTCTGAGATAAACGAATGAAACTGTTTTAAAAAATAATTGCGCAGACTAGATTTATAAAAAATATTATAAAATAATTACTAGGCAGACTTTCCAGATGAACGGCAATGTTTTTTTTTTGTATATCTACATTATTTATATGAAAAATTGACAAATTGATTCGTTCATCTCAGAATGTATTAAACGGCACATCGACTTTATTATATATACAGCGAATATTTATAAAAAAAAATTACAAACCCCCATGTCGCAAATTCACCCCCAATTACAGTACATGACGTCATGTCATTTAAAATCACGAACCGTCGTACGAATTTCATATACGCACACCGGTAAAAAAATAAACCGGCATTTCATTGTTTAATCTTAGCGCTTGTTCAGACACAGCGGGAACCGTTCAGTTTCAGAATCGCGTTTCAAAACACGCGGTTTGTGTCATCTGTTCACACAGCCGCGGTTAATAAGCGATTTGTGCGCGCGAAAATAAACGTCAGTTTGACAGTTCTGGCGCCGTTCTCCATCTTTGAATATCAGAGATATATTCGCTCATTACTTTGTTAACAACGGCCGTCTTCCATGACAAGACACATAAATATCATTCTGTCAGTTCATTTTTGGTGAATAAATACCTACTTCTCTAAAATACTCTTTTTTTCCACCATTTCCAAATATCTCCACCAACTCCTGCCAAGCTTGGTTCTTGGCATATTTGAGTAATCCTCACACTGAAGATCCCATATTACAGGTCTTTTCTCCACTTCATCAATAAAAAGTTCAGTGTCAAAGCGATCCATAACCATAGAAAAGAGTATATAACCCACGCGTGCTCCTGTTACATGGAACCGTGCGGTGCCCGCAACGCGACTGAACGCTCTCGTAAGGCCCCATAGTAATAGGATCGTGCGGGCGCCGTGCGGGTCTATTTTCTAGCGGTTGGGTTGCGGGCACCGCAGCGGTGGACTAACCGCACGGTTGTGTCTGAACGATCACATACAAACCTAGGTAAATGAGACCCGCACGGATCTCATGCGATTCTGAAACGGCACGGTTCCCGCTGTGTCTGAACAAGCGCTTAAAGTGTGTGTTAATGTTACTCATCAAAACCCCTAGATGTCTCAAGCGGTTTCGATGAGGTGTATTAGCTAGAATAACGCGGAAGAATTGCATAATAACGTATATTAAGGCATGAGATATTGTGCAAGTGTTTAGTTTGGATACGTCATTCTGATGCTGAAGGAGCATGCAGATGACAGAAGTCCCATGAGTATCTGTGCCAAATAGATTCGAGGGTTTTTTTACTTTTTATTTTATTATTAACTAGCTATGCCCGCAGCTTCGCCCGCGTGGAATTCATTTTTATACTATAAGAGTATCAGTGAAAAATCAATATAATCTAAACTACTCGTCCAAACAATGTTGTGTGAATGGCAGTTTTTATCTACATAAAATTTTCCTGGTGAAAAGCGTACTCATTTTGATAAGAATTTAATATTACATACTTAAATTACCCCCTGATAGATTAAAATTAATTTTAAATATATATTTTATCCATATTTTATCAATTTGTGTATTAACCTTAACATATAAGTAAATGCCCTCGCGGATTTTTTCAACTTTTTGAGTTCTACAACTTATTTAAAGAAAGTATTTAAATATCTCTTACCGTTAAAATACCGTAAAAAACGCATCGCTCGACCATTTTGTCGTCGACTTTAGTTGTAAAATGGGTTACCGCAAAAAGCCCTTGTGTTTTAGCGGGATAATATATAACCTGTAACCACCCTGAAAGTCTATTTATTCTAAATACTAAATATAAAAAAATGTGTTAAATAAATTAAATATTATAAACGACCAAATCCTTTAGGAAATAGTTAGCATCTAAACTTGTTTTTGCATTAGTTATCAACTCCCATATACAATTTTTTATTTATTTATTAAATGTCTATACGTCCAATTATAATTTTTAGTATAGGTATAGTTCTTTTCATGTAAGAAAGACAATCGAATTAACTGTTCGAAGAATATTTTTTCTTCTTCTGTATGAAGGCTTGAACTTTGTGGTGACATTATTATTAAAATAAAACACAAATTACTTTGTTTTCACCACTTTATTAGATTATACAATCTACATGTTTCGAAAACAATGTTCTCTTCTTCAGGATTATTGTGTACTGATACAATAATCCTGAAGAAGAGAACATTGTTCTCGAAATATTTAGATTTTTTAATCTAATAAAGTGGTGAAAACAAAGTAATTTGTGTTTTATTTTAACAATCGAATTAGTGTGTGTGAGCCGTGCGTACGAAGCACATTGTTTCGGTAATGGTATTTATACCCGTAAACACCAACTCAACTTAACAATGTGCTTCATTCGCAAGGCTTACACATACTAATTCGATTGTCTTTCTTGAATGGAAAGATCTATACCTACGTTGAATCTTGATGAAGGAAACATTGGGCCCGAAAAAGGTTAATAATTCAATACATGGTTTTATATATTATAATTGTCTATATTATAATTGTCCTGAAGAAGGTTGAGTCCAACCGAAACTAGTTGACAAATATATAGCGATAAAGTGGTTTAAAACATAGTATTTAATTTATTCTTAAATGTATTAAAAATAAATCGTTAAAATAGACAAAAAAACTCAGACATTGCAATATTTTGGACAAGAAATTACAACTCATCATTAAAATGCTATCAGAGGATGCCCTGCAAGATGAAAGACATATTGGCCGAAAAATTTAGGGCAATGGTTTGAGGAATCCAACAACGTTGCTAATCGATAATCAGATAGGCAGTGGAAGGAGAAGATGGTATACCGGGAATAATGTTTAATAAAGAATATAGGTACATGTTTATAATATAATATGAATGTAAACAAGCCAATGACTAAACGTATAAAAGAAACTTAAACAAATAAAGAGGTTTAAATAGAAATGCAGAGGAGCCGAACATAGATCCGGAAAAGATTTATCGCGATAGGATTCTCTATGTTTATTTCTACAGAACTATGTACTATAATGTACGTATTTATTTACGCGCTCAAATAATAATGCCGATTCTGTATTTACATATTAAACAGTTCAGAATAATAGTACCAGTCTTAAATTATCATACTACATAGTTCAGGATAATAGCGCCAGTCCTGAATTAGCATATTACACAGTTCAGGATAATAGCGCCAGTCCTGAATTAGCATATTACACAGTTCAGGATAATAGCGCCAGTCCTGAATTAGCATATTACACACTTCAGAATAATAGCGCCAGTCCTGAATTAGCATATTACACAATTCAGAATAATAGTGCCAGTCCTGAATTAGCATATTACACAGTTCAGGATAATAGTGCCAGTCCTTAATTAGCATATTACACAATTCAGAATAATAGTGCCAGTCCTGAATTAGCATATTACACAGTTCAGGATAATAGTGCCAGTCCTTAATTAGCATATTAAACAGTTCACAATAATAGTGCCAGTCCTGAATTAGCATATTACACAGTTCAGGATAATAGCGCCAGTCCTGAATTAGCATATTACACAGTTCAGGATAATAGCGCCAGTCCTGAATTAGCATATTACACAGTTCAGGATAATAGCGCCAGTCCTTAATTAGCATATTAAACAGTTCACAATAATAGTGCCAGTCCTGAATTAGCATATTACACAATTCGGTATAATAGTGCCAGTCCTGAATTAGCATATTACACAATTCAGAATAATAGTGCCAGTCCTGAATTAGCATATTACACAGTTCAAGATAATAGGGCTGTTGGGGATGTTGCTATAGTTTAATGACAGAAAGAATATTCGGCTGTAATGTTTTTGTTGATTTTAGGTACTCACTTTGTTCCTTGATAGCACCTGAGTCTGGTCGCCTTGTCACACAATAATTATTAATTTTCTGTTTAAGATTGATTATTTATCACCACACTTTCACTGAAATTTATGGATAGAAGCTCTTATTATTAAATAGTAGATGTTTAAAAACAAACGGTATGTTGATTTGACACATTTAAATGCGCACGGCGCAGAGGATTTTGCCAGCAAGGTGCCTTTACGTAGACTAGTTGATCGCAACAAAATATGATGGGGATGAAGGGAAGAAATACTAGGATTTTGGTTAGTACCTACTAAACAAGGGCCTATCTTGATTTGGCGTATAAGACATCTATGTATAATAGCGCCAGGCCTGATTTGAGTGCAGCAATGAGTGATATTAAAAATATTGCGAAGCGCTCAGCGTTACGGTGTTTTTTTTTGAGAAAGTGATAAATCCCATACGAACATCAGTATTCAGTGGGTCATGGAGACTACTGCGTTTAAGAGCTGACTCCTAGATTTATTAGTAGATCGGTAATGAGGCAAGTTTAAGACCAGTAAACGGAAGATGAGATGCTTTTCGTGGTCCAGATATACTGGCGGCATACGCAATGCGTACTCACGTACAATTAGGTATATTTATTTATTTTTTATTTAAAAAGTAATGGAGACCTAAAAGGTTTATGGGTAACATTTTTACATGATTCAATATAAGAAAATATAATAATATAATTTAGATACAAAGGCATTTTTTTATAGTTGGCCGAGTTTTAATATTTTTGTCACATCTGTTTTGAATTTGTCAGTGGTCAGTTGTTTGGTCTGTTGTGGCAGGTCATTGTACAGTTTTAGTCCGTTGCAAATTAGTCGGGATTGTCCTGTTTTTGTTTTTGCGTGTGTTGTGTGATAGTTTTGAGCCATTCTAGTGTTGTGTTAGTGTTTTTCGTGTATTTTGTCTAGTTTTATGTCTTCGTCTTGTATTTAGCCAATTGCTAGTTTGTGAACGATTTTAAGTGTTTCGATTTTTATAATGCTTTTGATGTTTAATTGTTGTGTTATACGGTATACAGTTTCAGTCGGTGTCCGGTATTTCAGATCATAGACCATTTTTAATATTTTGTTTTGCTGTCGTTGGAGTCTGTTTAGGTTAGTTTTGTTTCCGGTTCTCCAGAAGGGTATCAAATATCCTATTCTACTCTTGACGTATGCCTGGTACATCAGAATTTTTACGGTCTTTTTTGTCAGTGAGTCAGTTACTTTGTCTATTTGAAAGGTCCATTTGAGATGCCTGTCTATGTTGAAGAATTCTCGTACAATCAATAATTAATTTTACTTGATTCCCCATGACTTTGGAAGAAAAAGATATCGTATAATGTTTTGATCAAAATAATTGTAAGTTTTAGTTTTTAAATATGACGGTAAAATTATAAGGAATCACGCACTATTGAAATGGCTGGGCCATCCTCGTGAGTTCTCGAACCATCGCGACGCGACATTTATCTATAAAAGGGGACCGGCCGGATACTTTTCAACAGTTCTTGTTTGACGTTTGATTTGCACGACATTATCGGCGATAAAAACCACAGCGAAAAAGTGTGACCAGCGCATGTTTAACCGAGTCACAGATATACGGCGCAAGTAGGTACCTACCGACAAGCGAGAAGTTTTCCAGTGCGGACCTGAGCGATTTAAGTAACGGGGAGTGTATGAGAGACAAGTTATTCAGATGTGATAAAAGTGCAGCGAAGATTCTAGAACGAAAGAAGATAATATTAGTGTGTGAATTATTACAGAAACAGTGCTCTAGTTAAGTTCGTGTCCAGAGACTGTGTAATTAGTAAAAACTTTTATTAAGTTTAAGTGTTTAATTTATGTCACAGTCATGTCCCGGGACAATATGTATTGCAAAAGTGTCCAATCTACTAATGGTAGATAATGGGAAAACAGTACACCTACACATGTATGATACTAATTATAAATTATCTAGAGTATATAAACTACTTTTGTAAAAATTTCACCTTGTGGGTGAGGAATCATACACTAAACAAGAATACTAAAAAATATATTCAAAATTGTGAAGCTAACTATCTCAGCTCGACGTAAATGTTGTAAGATATAATATTGACAAACATGAAACACCGTTCCGGAAGGTTTTTTTAAACTTAGTATATCAACATGTCGTTAATGATGGCCGATCTATGATATTCCTAGTTATTTTAACGAATGCCATAATAAAAATAACTAAATGAATTTAATCAAAACTATTCGTGTTTTTTTCTTCTTCTATTAAACGATTAGCGAACTCATCGGTATTCCCTAGCCGATGCGGTACGATAATTAATCCGAATCCCACATTTCACGTTGATAAATAATACCGCGATTATTACGCAACGCACAATTATATTTTTCAATCCATCGTCGGCCCTATGTACCTCTGCATTACGGTCCGCTTTGCCAAGATGTCCGAGATGTCGCATACCGACAACTTGGAGCGGCGTTAATTGGAATCAATTATTTTTACAACTTATGATCAGCTCGGATCGTCTTGTACGGAGAATTGAGTTGCTCTTCGACCAGCTCATCTGGAAAGTACCGACGGCTAATTTATAGGCCTAGGAGTACGCGACGGGCAATTATGAAATGGCGTACCCGCAGTCCGGTTTGACGTTCACGCATACCGAATGACTCGTGATTTGTGTGTGAATCTCGGAGCCTAGGAGCGACGGCCATTTGTAATATACAAATCGTGCTTAATTATATAAATAAAAAATAACGCAAAATTACACGGTCGCGAAGTCGGCCGCCGAAGGTGGTTTAATATGTGACTGTTGAAATTTATTCAACGAGCGAAAAGTTAATAACGTAAAATTAATGAGAAGGTTAAAAATAGGGATGCTTCCGAGACCGATACTAATTTAATAATCGGCGATTAGAATTTGCCGATACATCGATACATGCGATAAACGCGCCATCTTTGCCCTCGTTCGTTCACGTTAAACGCGGCACATCTGCACTCGGGGAATCCCCGCATTTCATAATTTCATTCCGAACACGGAACACGTGTCGCATCAATATTACTATTCTCAAACTAAGCCAAAAGCCCGCGCCATGAAGATAGGACTAAATTGCTGGTGTCCTGGAATGGGGATCGAACCACCGACCACCGTCAGGGCGTCATGACCCCTACAGCAACAAGTTTCTCATATCTGAATGTATAGTTCTGTTAAATTACAATTTTTAAAATTTCATTATTAACTATACATTGTAAATAAATATTATACAAGTAATTTCACTAGTATCCAATCTAAACACAATACTTTTTACACATTTTGAAATCTTCAGTATGTATCGATATCGGTGTCGGTATCATCGATAATTTTTTATAAATATCGGTATCGGTATTGTATCGACAAAAGTGCGTATCGATACATCCCTAGTCAAAATTGTCGTCCTTCTCTCGCCTAATTTCAAGAAATATTTAATAACGAATTAATCCCATAAACCTTGTAAACTCTACTTAATTATATATATTACAAGATTCCAATGACTAGTGGAATGAAATGTTAATTTCCTGTAAAATATGAATATCCTACATCCATAGATGGGTGTCTCCAAAAAGAGTAATAGGTATGGTATAATCATAAGAATCATTTTCGAACACCTCAACTTATTTAATTGATATGTTTACAAATAGAATCCATACTTGTTACAGTATAGGAATCGCTAATTTTACTGTTAACAGATGGTCGTATCGAAGAAGAAGTTTGCCGAGAAGAAGTGAACTTAATTTTTCATGGTTTTCATGGGGCATATGGTAAAATAATACTTTTCCACGGAATGTGGCATTTTTATTCTGAAAACAGATTGTCCAAAATGTAAAGTTTTCAAAATGTAACTTGTGAGAAATTTGAAACTTGGAGCACTGCAAGGAAGATAGGTAAATATTTAAATTAACTAATTTTGTGTAGGTACGTAGGTATTTATAATTAAATTAGTTGATTTTAAACAGATTTTTAAAATGTCCGTAATGATAGATTTTCAAATTAAAAACGTAAAATTATTTTTTCAAATTTTCAAGACTGAAATTTTTACTGAATTATGGCATCGGTTTTAATTTTTAAAACATAATAATAAAAATCTAAGGAAAACTTCCACATATCATCATGGGAACAATAAAATATTAAATAGTAATTTACTTTTTATAATTATAAAATTATTATATGTATGACTTAGGCCCTTGTTCTGCGATGGATTTTAAAGACGAGATGCGAATATTTTGTCATTAAATATGTGTTTTAATTGTTAAACCCAAATAAACAAAAACCCTACGGATCAAAGGACATAGGCATTATAGGGTTTATTCGCGCTGTCAAAGGTTTACATTAAATGGTTGAAATATTTGAGATAGATATTTTCAATGATATAAGCCTTAATACCTAGAATTACAAGCCAATAGGTCAAAAATACTGTTACGTAATCTTAGAATCTCCTTGGAAAGCATGTGAGAAAGTCGTTGACCGAATTTTAATTTTATTTTACGTTTAAGAAATTTCTTTAAATATTTAAAGAAAAAACAACAAATCAATTTTAATTGTAACCACTTGAGTTTATTTATTAAAACTAACCGGCTTCGGAAATTGTCATTTTCTTCATCAGGGTTATAAAAAAGGTATCCTAAATATAAAATTATTATTTTTATTTTGAATACACAAAATATAATTTAAAAATAAAAATAATTTAAGTACTAGACTGTAATAACCATTTAAATGATAACGATATAAGATAAAGGAAAATGATATACCTACGTAAATAATTGAAAATATTTTTTCTATAAGGCTAGTGGTTAAGGTTTCAAAAGGTTTACATATTTTAAAAAATTCCAAATAATAAAATTTAAGACCAATATTATTTGCAAGAATATATGTGAAATAGAAGAACCCAGTTTTTCATCAAAGTAATGATCATTTTCTATTAAATAAATAAATAAACCCAAGTGTTTCTAAACAATTTTGATTGCAAAATTATTGCATTGTACATTTTGACCATTAAAATTAGTTTATTATTTGATAAATGACTGGGTAAATTTATTTACGGTATAACGTGTAATGTATTGGTAAACGATTTTGTGAAATAACACATTTCACACCGGTCACACGTGTGTTATGAGAAGAAGGAACTGATCCGAGACGAGTATATTTAACGCAATAATGGCGTGCCTAGTTTAACCCCTTGACACATGAATAGTGGGATAAATCTTATACAGATTAAAATGTAAATGGAAGATTACCGGATAATCACACAGACGATGTGGTCCAGGAATGCACCAAGCCAGTTTCTTACCTGGAAAGAGAGAAAATCAATATGAAATAAGCGATTTCAGTTAAATTTCTACGGAAATCATAAAGCAGCAACAACTTAATACCATAACAAGTGGTGGGTGTTTGAAGGATTTCAGTAGCCCACAAATAGATTGTCATCTTTCACTCAAACGACACTTGAAAAGTTGTTTATATATTTTTTCACAACAAAACTTAATTCACAAGATGCACCGTTATTAACGTTGGACTGCAGGATTATTATTGAATAAAATATATATTGATTATTACATGTTTATAGAAAAATCAAGTGAGTCCAATTTGTAATAAGGTTAGGCGTGTGTTTGTGTATGTGTGTGTTATGTTGTTATGTGCATGGATGAAAGGAATGAAGTTTAATACATTTCGAAAGCTCAGCGTCGTACTTTGTGTAGGTGTATACTAGGTATGCATTATTTTTTGATCAGAAATTTTATACAAGTAACTTGTAGGTACTGAATTCATGTTTCTGTGTACTTGATAAAATATCGTGTGTAACAATTGAACAGTAAAAATATAATACAAGACCACTAGGAAAGAAAATTCGTAGAACGGAAGCTACGAACGAGTTAAAAAAATGTGGAGGGTTCTCCGACAGAGTGGAGAAGAAATTTCAAGAGAATAGTGAGGTTGAAATTGAAAAATTAAAAGCAGAAAATGAAGACAGGTCTTGGTGATGAGGTAGGGAGTAGCCCACGTTTGGCGGTGAACTGATGGCTGATGGATGATCTTCCATCGAGGTGACGGTAGCAGATTTTAAGCAAAGAATAGGTTTAAGTTAGAACGTTGTTTGACGGCTCCCTCTCGCGGGCCCTGGGGGACGCCTTAGGTTGATAAAGAGACGAACGCGCCTGCACTGGAGCGACTTTAGATTGGCAGGCCGGGATAGTTAAATCTTTATTGGTTCTCTCTCGGATTATACGGTCAGAGAGATGCATTGGGAAACGTACGAACAAGTTCTTGCAAATAATTTATAGCACCAGTACACCTCTACGGGTCCTGGCGATTCTCAAACTTTATTTAATCGAAGGTTAATAAACTCTACAATGTTAACGCCAAATCCATCAATTACAAGATAGAGCTCGTTACATATGTTGGATTTTTCTCTTCTACATGAGTGACATAGACTCGTGTGTTACATTTTACATTTACAGATAATAAAATTATAAAATATAATATTCATCATTTTATATGTATAGACAATTTAGTTATAATAAGTAAATAATAGGTACATATATATAATAATAAGTAAAGTAATAAGTAAGCATAATAAGTAAGTAATATATAATATTAAGTAATACGTAGGTACATATATAATAAAATAAATTTTTGATTAATTATGAAGGTATTTTTTCACTTTTTTTTAAATGCCTCATAATTATCCTCAGTCCTCAATTCAACAGATAATTCATTGAACCATTTCACACCTCTGAATGTGTAGTGATGTCGATAGTGATAGTTGTGGTATGTATCATAGGGATATGTAATATAAGTTACAAGCATATGTCCCAAAAGTTTTATTAATTAGAAAAAGATGAGTGCGTCTAAAAAAACGTGTCAAAATACGTCTGTTTCGAGATATTTCATGTCGAGAGAAAAGACGAAAAGAAGAGACGAAAAAGATAAGACGAAAAAGTTGAGACAAAGTTTGTGAGTCGTAAAGTTTGAGAACCGGTCGAGGATCGCCGTAAGAGTCGTAAATTGTCGGCTAGCTTGAGATTTAGCATGTCTAACTGGCATCTCCCTTTATTTTTGCATCGAGCGAGATGGCACAGATATTAAATGGTACATTTCCAATGCAGCCGCTGAGCCGCGCGTGATTTAAGCCATGTATTCACTAGGGGACAAATTGTCCCTCAACAGCACGCGCGGCATAGAGTCTACGTGACGTTGCAACGTCGTGCACTGTTCCGCGACCTCGCGCACAACATAGCGCGGCATTTTCTACGTGCCGTGGCAACGTTGCCATGCGCACGGTACCCGAGCGTACTCACTGCAACATTCCGCGGAGCGTCAGTACCAAGTGGTATGTTTACAAGTGAATACGCGTGCGCTGTATCTGTCAAGATGACAATGCGGGGAAACGAAATCGTTCTTGAACTCGTCGAGTTGTATCGATCGAAGATCGCATAGAATGTCCGTCCTTCTTTCTCTTTGCAGTAAATAATTTCGCATTCTCCTCTTTTTTCTCCTCTTACTTTTCGATAAACTCATTAACATAAACAGATACGCGGCTATCGTCATAACCTCATAGGGCGAAATATTTCCGCGACGTCTGGAAAACAATAATTATTTGCAAAAAGGACCTTGTTTTTAATAATATTCAATTTACTACAGTAAAACCTCGTTTATTTGAAATTGCGACCCAAAAAAACATTTCGAATTGCGCGGAACCCGTTTTCGCCAAATGAGATACCGCAGCTGTCAACATAAGTTCATCGGGTGACATTTCCGCGACAAGATATGCGAGTCCCGGTGTGTACACGTGAAATGGCTGCGTCATTGTCCCCGAAACATGAGCGTAGATGTTGATGCGACATGCCGAGCGGAATGTTTCGCGATTTGTCCCCTAGTGAATACATGGCTTTATATGGAAGCGCAGAGCGGCACTGGGTCGATAGGGCAATAAATGCATATTCAGTTTCTAGCCGCTCCGACCGGCCGAGGGGAGCCCGGCTCGTGACGGCGACATTAATATCGCCTCGGCTTTCTCCACGCACCGAGGGGAGTACGCGGAAAAACAGCCCTAAAAATGAAGACCCCATGGCAAGAATTTGTCAACTAACATTTTTGTCAAAAATGAGTTAATAAGCCGTCTAAACTAAATATTGTATGCTCTTTCCATTGGAAATAAGTTCAGAACTTAAAAATAATTGTAACATGTTCAAATCATAGGGATGAACATGTTAACTACATTTTTAACATGTTATCTTCAATAATAACATGTTCATGCCGTCATTCTGAAATTAACACGCCTTTTAATTTGATTGGAATATTTATGGTTAATATAAATTTTACTCTGGCAGTACTGTCATATATTTGTTTTTATTTGAAGATTATAAAATGATCTTATTATTACATATATTATTTTTCAATAATTTAAATGGAACATACCACGTTTTGTATTATTAATATTAATTAATATGCCAGGACTTTTGTAATTTTGGATAATAAATGGTAAAAACGGATAGCTTTTGAAGGGTTGTTTGATGTTCGTGTTTTACCAATTTTAAAAAGGTGTTATTCTATTAAAATTGAGTTCCAGAGGCGAAAAAATGGTTGTTAACAAAATTTTTTTAGGGAAAATTAGTATATTTTTATTTTTTTGTGCATAAATGCGTTTTTTTTACTTTGTAAATACTTTTTTGATATTTAAGTGACATAAATCAATAAAAAATAATTTTGAATTAGCAATAAAACATATTTTTCAAAGGCGAAATACACGTCTAATTATCTCAAAATGACTTGAATGTTAGTTAACAACTTCTTGCCATGGGGTCTTCAATTGTTAGTGCCACTCGCCTCTTCCTGCCTATGTGATCTAACGTTCTCTTCAATGGTAAATATAAAAACCAAGAAGATAGGCTTCAATTACATAATGATTTGATTGTTAACGTCTCAAAAATACAACCACGGTGTGAAAATTTATTAAAAAATAAACAGGCACAGCCTTCTCACTAAAAATGTTGCACTTCTATTGCAGTATACTACCTGCAACCCTAGCCTTTTACTTTTACCTGGCTCGCGACCCCCCGAGTAACACTTGACGACCCTCCCGGGGGTCGCGACCCACAGATCGAGAAACAATGGTGTAGAGCGATCAGCTGAGCCAGCTCGCAAGAGACTTCCACACGCGTTCTCATATAAATAGCTTCGTCTCTGTGAGACTTCTGTAATTCGTTTTGACCAAATCTTCTTCTTCTTCTTCTCGTGCCTGTCCGTTTACCGGACGTTGGCTATCATGTTGGGTATGCGGACTTTGTTTACTGCGGCCCGGAACAGCTCCACAGTAGACTGACCAAACCACCGTCTCAAGTTTTTCAGCCATCAAGTCCTCCTTCTTCCAGGACCCCGACTTCCGGCAATCTTTCCCCGCATTATGAGATGCAAGATCTCGTGTTTCTCTGGATGTTTCATCACGCGTCCTAGATGTTGAAGTTTTAGGATTTTTGTTGTTTTAATAACTTCGTTTTCTTTATTCATCCGAGCCATAACACCTTCATTCGTAACTCTGTCCACCCAGCTTATTTTGAGACTTCTTCTGTAGATCCGCATCTCGAACGCCTCAAGTCGCCTTATCAGTTGTTCGGTAAGCGTCCATGCTTCCAAAACACGTAGCATCTGACCATTCGAATTCGTAATCCTTGACCAAATATTTTTGTTTGTTTGTTTGTATGTGTGGCGGATGGGCGTGGTTGCGATCGGGCCGAGGGGAAAGTTAAGTACGAAAACCCATTAATGCAAAACGATCAATAAAATTTTCGAAAACTCACTCTTGAACGCGGCCGGCCGCTAATCCCGCACATAAATTTAATGCATCGCCGGCGTTTTTGCTACAATTCTTCACACTCGAATCACTTTCTCCCGCCAAAACGGGCGGCCATCTTGCGATCGAGATAACGTCCAGCATTACATCGCGTATCGCGCCATCTCTGAGTCGTTCGACCAACACGCATCTAATGTGGGAACTCTTGTATTAATAATGAAAAAATTAAAAAAAAACACAGCGGGAAACGAATTGAATTAAGGCAACGAAAAAATCAACGACTCGACGGCTGTGTATATACTAATATAGATAAATGTGTTATTATAGATCAGTCAACATCTAGGCCAGTGGTTCCCAAAGTTGACAGAACAGGGACCCACCAAAAAAAATAATTAAATTTTTAACCACCTCATAAAAAATGATCAAAAAACAGGGGTAAAAATATTAAATACTAATAATAAAGGTTTAAAATTGAATAATTTAGAAATATTTTACATTAGGGAGGCGGTAAATAATAGAGCACCCCTAATTAACAACCAAATTAATTTTCCATATAGCCCTTTGTTTAATTTAATGTTCACAAAATATGGGGTAACACCCACTTTAGACCCCGCCCCCTCTCACTCTCTTTCGGTAGACCCCTGATGGTTCATTAGGCTAATCAGTGCATGTTTGTCCCTGACAAGACTAACACGCATGTGATCAATTATTGGTGGAAGTGTAACAATACCATGGTTGAGGTGTGTAGTGTTGTGAATGTAGTGGTGTAGTGTTGGTCCTGACGAAGAGATTCTGATCACGCTGTTTAATTAAGAAAAGAAGAAAAACCTCCAAATACAATCGAAATTTTTAATTACGAAAAATGTTAATATGTGATATTTTAATGGGAAGAATGAATTTGTTGCCTTTTTTGTCATGACAGCATTAGCGTTGGCTTCAATTTTAGTCACTTTTAATCGCAGTGAATTAATTCGATACGTCCAATTTCTTTCTGTATTTAGTCTCAATAGAAACCATGGCAGAAAATCCCACTTCACATATGTACGAGATGGTGAAGGGAAGGAGGACTTTCATGGCTTCGTCAGACAAGCAGGGATAAGTGTCAGCAACTGAAAGCCAGAATTTTGCTAATTGCTTGCGATTAAAAGTATTTTTCAGTTACGTAACTTCCAATAAACCAATAAGCTCTTCACTTGCTTTTGTTGACATTTCAGTTGGTTTTCTACAATAAACATGACATGACCCGGACAAAACGTGTTGCGCGGTGTAGTGACTGCGACACACCTAATATTCTCTCGCGACCCATAGTTTGGGAAACCCTGATCTAGGCAATAAATAGATGCCTATTTGGAATGCTACCTTGCACAGTTACAAAAAGGTACTAACTAGCATTTTTGTTAATAGCAGGGTTGATGCAGAAGTATAACATACACGCGCTTAAATATATGTATATATTTTTTGTTAACCCGCATTTGAATATAATTATTATTTCTAAAAAATATTTTTACTCTTATATTGTTTTCATTGAATTAATATTTATTGTTTTATTTATTCTTCTGTAATTTATTATATTGCCTATTGAATCGCCTATTATATAAAATTACTATTTCTAAATTTAATTTCATTGATATAGGTATATTGTGTAAAATTATTATTTATATTTCTAATTTCATCGAATTACTGTTATTGTTTTATTGTCTCCTTTAATTCTACATTTATATTGTTCTTGATTATATCTATTGTCTATTGATTATCAACTTTGTACAAATTTTAAAGTAAAAGGCTTTAGAGCCTTATAAATATATATATATATATATATATATGTTAGTTCTAACTACTTTGGGGGTAACCCGCGTCAAATTCTGGTCGTCAGGACCAGTCGTCTGCCGACGTTTCGAACAGATCTCACTGTTCATCTTCAGGGCAAATTTCTAATACAAATAATATTAATAATAATAAACCAGAAATCACGATGAAAACACCGAAGCAATTAGAAAATCCAACCTTCTCAATATTGTATAATGACGATAATAAAGTAAATATACGGATTACTAGAAGCCGAGCAAAACACATTAACGGCGTCGCTGGAGAAACCCACTCCTCCACAAACACCTGACGCAGAATTTTTCAAACTTTCACTTGACGGTGAGCTCCGGACCCAAACGGTTGTACGCTTTTTGGAGAAGCAGCTTATCGACAAGGCGCCCTGAAGATGAACAGTGAGATCTGTTCGAAACGTCGGCAGACGACTGGTCCTGACGACCAGAATTTGACGCGGGTTACCCCCAAAGTAGTTAGAACTAATATATATTGTACCCGTGAAAGCCTTAGATTTAACATATATATATATATATATATATATATATATAAGCGAATGGCGTCATGTACATTTATCGCATTGCGTGTCGTCACTCATCTCCCTTTTTGAGTTGCAACAACTAATAACAAATGCGGCATTAGCTATTAAATATAGGGTAGGTCAGATTAGACGTTGGCATGATGTTAAATATGCTCAAAAAGTGTGAAACAGAGGGTATATACAGGGAGTAACAGAGCTAGGCCGTAATACTTTACAGGTAAGATTCCTGTTTTAATAATGTGTCTAAAATTTTTCAGCAACCATGACCTAATATCAATAGTTAAGAAGATATGCGACATCAAAGTTTGCAATATTTTTTTTCAATATTTCCGGCTTATTTTTTAGTAAAACGGTACACTTTCAGTAACTTATATCGAATATGAAAAATTCATTGCCTTTAATACAAGTCAAATAAAATTATAAAAACCATCCAATATAAATTGGAATGTATGCAGCATTTTTATCATTTTATTTAACTTGTATTGAAACGAATGAATTTTTCGTAATCGATATAAGTTACCGTAATGACAGTTCAACGTTTTGTAAAATATTAGTTTGAAATATTGAAAACAATGCAAACTTTGATATTGCATAACTTTTTTTTATTTAATTTTTTTTTATTTTTATTAAATTTATGCATCTTTTCTATTGTTATAGATCGTGCCAAGCCTTGTACAGTTTGTCGGCAGGTTTCTTTTCTATTTTCTTGCATAAGCACATTGCATATTTTTTACACATGATAAAATATATATAAAATATATATATGAACATAAAAAAAAAACTTTAAAATTAACTAAGTAATAAGACTTAGTAACCGATCGAAATAATAAAAAAAACATGAATATCATTATGAATTACTGAGATCAAGATAATTAAAAAAACAATCATGGAACAGCTCAAAATAAAAATAAAAAGTGAAGTATTGTGGACTAGCTCTGTTACACCCTGTATCTATATTTATAGCGAGATGAAAAATAAAACATTAATTGAAAACATTTTAATTACAAAAAATTAATAATTGAATTATACCCGAATGACCTGGCTAGTGAAAGCAAATTTACTGGTTAAAAAGAACATAAAAAACCCAAGTCATGAATTGGGTCAATTGGCTCCCCGCCTAAGAACCAATATTTTTAGTATCTCTCCCATTAAACACTTCGCGTATAGACTTATCACTTGTTTTAAATTACGCGAAACGCTATTAATAACGTATAAGGAGACTGGTGTTCAAATCCCGTCCTAGAACGTTGTTTAAGCGTCTTTTTTCTGGACTGGATCTTCTCCGTATTAATTAAACACCTCACAACTCATTTCAATAAATTTACGTCTTGAAACGTTAGGAAAAACAGCTCATTACAACTTCGAAAAACTTTGTTATTAAATAATAATTATCCACATAATTATTCGCATCAGAAATATAACTGTCGAATTAATTAATTATGTCATTACGAATCTACAGACAGTGATGTACAAGACACCCTATATCTGTATCTAGAATACAAAATGCAAGATACTTTAAAATCAAGTATTCCAGATACCAGATACAAATACCTTTTTGGAACGGTATCTGAAATACCAGATACAAAATGCTTAGTTATCTTCCAAATACTTTTTAAAGATAAAATTCTTTTGTAAGAAAACACATTTCATTGAATGTAAGTTTATTTTTTACGTGAATTATTTACGAATAAATCGCGTTGATCGCGCAAATGTGACAAGATAAAATATTACATTTTTAAGGTTTTAATTGAGACTTAAGTCAAATCAGTTCTTTAAACATTTTGTCGCTCATTTTTCTTCGATGAGGTCTCATTATAGTTACATCATTGGAAAAAAGTATCTTAGCAATCTTAGTGTTTACAAAATAATAAGATACCAAAAGAATGTATCTAAATACAAAATACAAGATGAATATTCTAAAAAGTATTTAGGATACAAGATGAAAATACGTATTTTGCATCTTGTATCTGTATTTCAAATACTTGTATCTTAGATAAGTCACATCTCTGTCTACAGATTATCGACATTAATGTATTACAATTTTCAAATATATGACAAAAGACTTTTTTTTCGCTATTTCGACAAATGTACCTTCAGATAATAGTGGTTATATAATCACTTTTGAATTATTACAATAGGTTATATAATCCAATTGAACGAATCAATTTTCTTACATATAGTTATTATTGTGTTATGGATTGTATAAGATGTCCATTACTTACAATGTTTTTTGTAAACCGTTGTTCTTTCAAAAAAATAATATATAAATAAAGGAAAGGAGCTTCAAGAAGGAAACTTCCAAAGTTATGGTTCATGTCCCGCCTCACTGGCCTGATGTTATAAAATAAATAAGTCGAAGCAGATGGATATGGATTATAGAAGATAGAAAAGAACGACCTCCATCTATTTATTTTTAATTTTTTTATTTCTATTAGGTTAGTTAATATTACATTCCTGCATATTAACCAGTATTTTACACTTAATATTCTAAAACCTATTACTAATACACCATTCATAATAACCTACATATTTATATTTACAGCTAATTTAATCAATCTATAGTAAAATATATAATAGATCTTATAATATGATCTAATCTATGGTATAATCTATAATACAATAAATAATACATCTCATAATACGTTCTAACCTATCGTACAATCTATAATATAATAAATAATACATCTTATGCTCTACAATTCCATACTATTTTTATAATAATTATAGCATTTGTTTTTAAATTCATTGATCTAATTTATGTTCTTCATGTTTTTTTTCATCATATATTTTTACATCTCTGAAGGTTAGCCAATTCTGTATAAATTAAGTAAGTGAGTAAAAATGTCTTATTCTATTCCTATTTCTGATGTTGTATGTATGTACATCACTATTTACAATAATTTAGTTCAAAAAATATTTTGACATTTTGTTTATGACTTTTGCTATCTCCAGGCATTAACAGCACTAGGTCAAAATGTCATTTCCAATAGTCAGCGTACACCTATGTATTTGCATGTACATTTCTTGATCAATCATCTCTTGCAGCATTCGATATGTACCTACATTCAAACCACTTGCCTGAATTGGTCGGGCAATATAAATATTATTGGCATAATTATGTACTGTTAAAGGCGGCTTTTATTACTAATCTAAGATTCCGACAAAGTTCGACCTTCACCCATCTGTTGACCGAATGAATAATATTTTTTAGCAATCATAATAATATCATAAACATCATAATAAACGAACAAACATATTACAAACGGGTTGCCTGGTGAAATTAAATCAAGCCTACCTTTAATTAGAATTAATGTAAGACATTGGTTAGGCGACATAATAAATAAATATGCCTCTCAAGATGATGATTGATTTAATGTCTATTAATGCATTTAATATCTATAACAATATCTTTCCTGAGGACGTATTTGGGTTTCCTGTGTCATTTCATAAATGCCGCTGCTTCTGTGAAATTGTACACCGAGGCTAGATGGCGTTGGTCATGTACGGCGACACTGTCGCGCGCCGGCGCGGGAGAAACACATAACTTTAAACTTTGTTACAATAACATTACTCTGGTTTTTTGATTGCGAACGGACATAATAATAGATTCGTAAATTTTGGAATCATATTGTTCTCCGGGAATTTCACCGGTCCATATTTATTTTCGCGTGTTATTTGTGACGTTGAAGAATCAAAAGACTTTCAAGATACCTGCAAAACAAGGACGGCCCAACTGCCTCGAGGATAAATAATCTATCACAGGTTAGTGGTTACTTGTGGCTTGATTTGGTTCTCATAAGTGTTCTTGAGGGAGAAAAGGTAATTTGATATTTTCTGCATTGTCATCTTGAGGCATTACTATAATCGAATATTAAATTCACAACAAGCGGATAGCTATTTACACGTCGTCCGCCCAATCATACAGACATGTTTCTTTTTAACTTTTTCACTTATTTGTCGAAATCAATATTGATTAGTAGGAAGCGTAAGGGACAAGAAACGGTTGGGTTGCCTATCTTTTTCTGGTCCATACCTCAGGTTGCCAGATAAAAATAGGTGAGTTTATACTGGATTAAAGTAAAAGTTAGTTTAAAGCGTAGATTTTTACGTTCTCCATCCGTTTCCGTAAACATCTATGCTTTAAACGAACTTCTATTTTAATCCAACTTGAAACAACCGGACCTTAGTCGGTGATGCGTTACGAATGACTGCTACCACCGAATAATACGCGCTATGCTTCTCTGTCGAGCGCTGTTTTAAATTGCGGCAACCGCGAGTCTTGACCGATTTTATTTAGACAACCTAATACCATCGTGTTCATAATAACCTGTATTTTAATATAAATTTCAATAAGAAAACAGATGTGTGTAAATGTGTATCAGGGTTCGAAAAAATCAGATTTTTTTATATATATCCGATATGTATAAAAAATTGGATATATTTCCAAACTTTTTTCTCCTTTTTTGCACACGTCGATAGATACAAACTCGAAATAATTAGGAAAATTATTATGTACATGAATTATTATTTATCAAATAAATTAATTGCATACTGAAAAAAGCTAATATATGCAATTATTATATATAAGTTATAAAAGCTGGTCTTTCTAATGCAGTGATATGAGTGTTTGTTTCTTTGTGTGAAATAAAAAACGGATTATATGAAACAAATTAAACTAAAAAACAACCGTAGCACTTTTTAAAATACACCTAGAGCCATCTATTAACGACCGCAGAAAGTTCTTATGGATATAATATCAAACATAAAAATCGAGCCATAAATATCATGATATATATCATGATATATATCTGCGGATATATATCCTCGAACCCTGATATGTGTATAGTATTAAATCACCTATTTTTACCTGGCAACCTGTAGTATGGACCAGAAAAAGATAGGCAACCCAACCTTTTTAGTTTCTTATGCTTCCTACTCAATTAATATTGATTTTGTTTGGTTACCAAATAAGTGAAAAAGATTTAAAATAAAAACATCTTCTTCTTCTTCTTCTGCTTCATCTAGGACTGCGTCCTGTCATTGCTCGGAGCCTGTTCCTGGGATACAGATGTCCAGCTATCTCGCCATCTTTTATGCGGTCTTCCTGGGAGTCTGGTACCAGACGGCAGCTTGTTCGCTGCTATGCTCACTACTCTCTCAGTACAAGCTCTCTCCACATGATCTCTCCAGTAACGTCTTCTAGATCTTCCTAGGTCTTCTTAGATAAAAACATGTATTACATTAATTTTAATTAAAGGTAAGCTTAGCTTAATTTCACCAGGAAACTCATTCGCAATACGTTTGTTCGTGTATTATGATTGCTAAAAATATTTTTCATTCGGTAAACAGGTGGGTGAAGGATCTTGTACTATACCGCACAGCCATCCTGAATATAATTTTTTGCTTCAGAATATTTTGAGTTTGTTCAAATCTTTCAGAACAGTGCTGGATTTTTATGTCACAGAGACATTATTAATCAATTAGTGTATATTATAGATATCTCACAGAAACAAAGTATAAAAATCAAAATCAAAAACAATAAAGTATATTGCTCTCAAAATTCCGTAAAAAATCAATGTAGATTTTCTCATTAGCGACATCTGTGGGGATTTAGGGGAATGAAAATGGCTTTGTACAGGCCGCATGGAAAAGGCGCTTACAACTCATATATGAAAGCTTTCCACGCAGTTTGAACATATATACAACTTCCAAAAAATGAATAAGCATGGTATATTCTATCATGGGTGGAAATGGCGAATGTTACAATTGTGTAAAGTGATCACTTAAGCCAACCATAAAAAGACAGGTCATAAGTCCTGTGTACACCCAAATGACTTCTATACCTACTTTCCCATAATTAATACAGTTTCTGTGAGATATCTATAATATACACTAATAATTTTTTGCGTTTCCTCTTTTAGGATATCCGCCTCATGTATTCAAAATAGTGATGGGTCCGCTCTGTACTCACTGCTACAATGTAGTACTACATTACATTGAAGTGCACACTTCGCACGTTTTGAAGTGTAGTGTACACTACAAACTACGAACACCAAAGCTATTGAAAGTATAAACTTCAAATAGTACACTCCATTTCAAAGCGAACACTACAAAGTACACACACTTCAAAGTTATCGAAAGTATGAGAAACATACTTTAAATAGTGCATTTTTTAAGTGAAATTTTTAGGAAGGTGATGTAGTTAAAAAATAAATCTCTGGAAACTGTAACAACCCCCCCCCCCTGGTTTGAAAATTTTTTGGAATCGAATGAAAATCTGGCTGGCGACCTTTTTTTATTTTTAGGTCACCAAATGTTACTTCGGAAAAAAAATCGTCATTTATCTTAAATATTTTTCTCGTTGACCTTTTTTTAAAAAATATTTACTTCACTAGTACTACAATTTTGTAGTACAATTACTTCATTTCGTTACTTCACTTCATTTACTTCACTTCATTTCGTAGTACTACAATTACTTCACTTCATGTAGTTTTTACTACAATTGTAGTGTACACTTTGTAGTCTTCAAACTGGTGAACGTGTGTGTATTGTAGTTTTCATTTTGAAATGTATCATTTCCCTTCGCTAATTCAAAATTCGTTCCTGTAGAGATCGTGCAACGAAAAAACTATTGGGCTCTTTGAAATGCAACGCATTTGTGTTTTGTAAAAAGCTGATAGGAACCGACAAACAATTATTTTGAAAACGCCTCGAACTGCAGTGAAGAGTGAAATTGCACCAAAATTTCTCCATCATTACCGATACGTGATCAATTACTTACAATATCAGACCCTGGCGAATGCCGCGTAGACTACGGCTAGAAAAACGATCAGACTGGTTCTAGCATTTTATACGGTTCTAGCTAATGGCCATTTTAAGTTCATTCTCCTCACGAGTTCATAATCACGGAGAGTATTCATTATTTTGTCTATTTTTAATGTTATTAGTCTCGAGACGTGTATTTATACGTTTCCATTTAGCTATTCATGATTTTCGGTTGCAGCCTATTCACTGGCAAATGTGTTTATCTGCGTTTTAAATCTACAAGTGTTTGCAGTGTAAAAAAGTTTTGTTTCTGTGATGTCATGACGCGCAGGAAGGCTGGATGGGAGATAACATGTGAAGCGAAGACGAGAAGAGAACCAGGCGAGAGGAGAATTAAAACTCAGGTTTAGATTTGGTCTGGAAATTTTGTTAAAAGTTGTAGATAGACGTACGATACTTAGTGTGTATATTCTTATTTTAATGAAACGGATTGTCGACAGGTGACTTAACGATCCTTACGGACACTGCCAAAGTATTAAAATACAAATTTAAAACAAACAAAAAACTAATAATGAGATCAAACCATAATGGAGATGAAGTAAAAAATCTCAAATATATCCTAACATAGTAAAATATCATCACAATGAATTAAGTTGTAAACGATATTCTTTAATCAATAAATTAATAAAGTTTATTGAAGTAAATCATATAAAAAAAAAGTATCATAAATAATCCAAAAATGATTCCAATAATTTTGGATTAAGGTCATTTTTCCGTATCTTTTATTAGACTTATTTGTAATTTTACACGTCGGTTCCTAAGGAATGAGTATTTATTTATTTTATTAAAAAAATATATCGTAAGAAAAATTATTAATAAATATGTAAAGATATAAAAGTAACATGCAGGTTGAAATAAAAAATGGAAGAAAATGAAATTCGGTAACAGAATAAAGTTACCAATGGAATAAATATATACAAAAAATAAAATAAAGAGAAATGTAAATTAAGGAACCAGAAAGAATGAAAAAAAATTATTCACAAAAAATCTTTTACATTTGCGCCCTTAAGATCTGACGAGTCTTAGGGCCGGTTGTTTCAAGTTGGATCAAAGTAAGCGGTCGATCAAAGCATAGATTTTTACGAAAACGGATCGTCTGATTGGTGGAGAACGTAAAAATCTATGTTTTAAAAGAATGCTTACTTTGATCGAACTTGAAACAACCGGGCCTTATACGGACGTTTATTTGTATCATTGTCTGAAAAGGGCCGAGCGAGAGGTCATTGCCCGCGCATCAGACGCCTCCTAGGCTGGTCCAGATCATTCAGTCTCAGCATCCACCGTCCTCCGACGCGCACCTGTCACCCGAGAGAAAGTCGGCGCATGAAGAAGGCCATTAAGTATGCGAAAACAAAAAAAATTAAGAAGACATTCGGGACAAGAAAATGTCGGTAATTAGATCGAAATTAATAAGTGTGATTATTGTAGTGCGTCCGCCGGCCACTTTGCTCTTAAAATTTTCCAATCAATTTTTTAATGTACTACAATAACTGTGGGTTCTTGTTTTATTGTGTCTGCCTTTGGAACCTTTGCGCGCTCTCTCTTTCACTCTTTGGCTTTACCTTCCAACACGCCCGTTTCTCCGCAAGGGTCGGCAGTGAAATGGAGCGTCACACTCTATGTACTGATACACTACCCTCGCTCCATTCGCATCAATACATCTTCGCATGATTAAGTCTCATAGTACCCAGACTGCATAGGCTAGGCAACACCTATGCGCATATCTCTGATATTTTTAATTCCAGTTTAGCACAATATAAAGATTCCCTAATAAAAGCTCTACGGCCTGCCGTCCTGAATTCATAATGCAATGACAAACAAATTATTTCTTAGATTCCTACGCTACTAACTACACTACAAGTCACATATTCCATTTGAAAATCCCAACTACAATTTTAATGTAATTTTATTTCACCTATCACAGATATTACACGTATATGTATTGTATTTTGTTTTATTACTTGCATTAAGTTAATTATTAATTTATCAAATTTTTAAATTACATTTTGTTGACTGTTTTTATTTTATTTTCAACTATTTACTCATGTTTTGTATTGTTTATCTTACGTGTCTTCTCCTTTGCATTAAATAAATTATTTCTAATTTTTTTAAGTGGATTTTTATTTTAACATATCGAAATTACGATATATTGCACTATTATACTATATTTATTGTATATTAATATTTTTCATGTAAAAATCTGCAATGAATTAATTAATCATTTTTTTTCTTTTTTTTAACAGTATATGTCTTATTGTATTTTATTTTATCAAATTGAAGTTACAACGTTCAATCGCACTATTTTGTTACATCTATTGTATATTCATATTATTACTTGTAAAAACCCCTTGGGCGTAAATCAATAATATAGCCATCTTCCAGTATCTGGTTAATCTGGTAATGTTAAGCCTTCCGCGGTCGCCCTCTCTTTCTAATGCCGTCAACACTTGCGTCATACATCATTCTTACCATTCTTTCTTCCTTCGTACGTTCTACATGCCCAGACCGTCTAAAAACCCTTTTTTAATTTATTAAAACTATGCTGAGATCAGTTTTACATTAATTCCTAATATTTTCCTCCTTTACTTTATCATAAATTGATTTGACACACATGCGTTCAAGTGATCTTATCTCATCCGCATTCAGTCTACTTTCATTCACTGTTGGCACCAGAATTCCATTGTGCACTACTAGTTTTGCCTCGGTAGACATATTTAAGGTAGCTGTAATCCGTCAAAAATGACGGTACTTTTACATGTCGATTCCTAAAGAATAAATATTTATTTATTTATATTAAAAAATGACCATAAAGAAGTTACGGACGTTACGACGGACGGACGGACAGACAACGAAATAATAATTGGGATTTTCTTACTTTATATATTAATGTTACACTAGAACTATCTATCATACTCATTAATGATTATTAAACATTGTAATATATTTATATATATTGCCAATTTTAGTTTTGGAGTTAAGAGGAATCTTGCTAATGTTTATATTGGTATAAAATTCGGGATTAATATGCGCAAGGACACGGTTTGTACTTAATAATAAAATTACAAATCGTTTTCTGCATTTCAACCCATAGTAATTAAATCAAAATTAAAATAGTCCTATTAAGACCCCGCAATGTGCAAAAGCCATTAGTGATAATTATAACGTTGTAATTTGCAACGAATCAAATCACCTGCGACCTCTGAAATAGATAAGACCTTTTGCCCAACCTAACAAAAAAAAAAAAAACGCTAATTTTGTCCATTATTCAAATATTAAAAATACATCGTGCACGTCGGATGATTAATGGGTTCGATTAATGGTCCGCGTACAAATGACCGCCACCTGAGAATGGTGCCAACCACTGTGCGCTAAAATTGTATGGGAAAAAAACCCGATTTGATTGGTTTAAATTTGTATAACAAAAATTGTAAATTCCACGTTCATTTAGCTTGATGAGCCTCTTGGAACATGTGCGGCTGAGGGAGCACCTATTACACGCTCAGACTTCCCGGCTATTAGTGATGGGTCCGCTCTGTACTCACTACTACAATGTAGTACTACACTACATTGAAGTGCACACTTCGCACATTTTGATGTGTAGTGCACACTACAAACTACAAACACCAAAGTTATTGAAAGTATAAACTTCAAATAGTACACTTCATTTCAAAGCGAACACTACAAAGTACATACACTTCAAAGTTATCGAAAGTATGAGAAACACATTTTAAATAGTGTATTTTTTACGTGAAATTTTTGGAAAGTTGATGTAGCTAAACGGAGAAATCTCTGGAAACTGTAACAACCCCCCTTTTTTTTTTAGCTCGCTAAATTTTTATTTGGGAAAAAAATACTTCATTTCATTTAAAAATTTACTTCACTATTACTTCATTTCATTACTTCACTTCATTATTATTACAATTACTTCATTTCATTACTACTACTACTACTACTACTTCATTAATACTACAATTACTTCATTACATTACTTCACTTCATTAATACTACAATTACTTCATTACTTCACTTCATTTACTTCACTTCATTTCGTAGTACTACAATTGTAGTGTACACTTTGTAGTCTTCAAACTGGTGAACGTGTGTGTGTTGTAGTCTTCATTTTGAAATGAAGTTTTTCCCTTCGCTACCGGCTATACTGATTGCACGTGAGATCAAAAGGTGTACACAGTAGTGATGGGTCGTCGACGTATTTACCGTCGACGAAACGAGACCGTCCACGTCCGTTCATCTACGAGACGATCAACTAGTTGACGCGTCAACTTCGTTACGCGGACGTCGCGGACGTTCTATCTAAACATCGGGACGATGGTCAACTGTCTACGGTTCGACGGGACGCGGCTCGACGGCTCAACCGTTGGCTATTTTTATCACGTTAATTTTTAAAATTTAAAGAAGTTCCAAGGAATATAGTTTCGGGGAAAGTAAAACCGCTACTTGTGCTTATATGTAAAAAGAAATATTTTATTATTTATTCGTTTACGTGCATTTTACATATTGTTTTATATACTTCTTTCTATATATAATAAAGAAAGAAATAGGTATACACAACAATATCAGGTGTAAGCAGTAAAATATTAGTTCAATAAAAAATAAAATAATTAAACAGAATTGTTTTATTTTATACAGCGCAAAATTGGGAATTCACCGAAACGTCGCACGTGCACATCGCACAAATCAAGTAAAAAATAATAGATAATAGCTTATTAAGCCTATCTCACCCAACGCATGCATTCAAATTTCAATTCGTGTACACAGATCTGCACTCTATGGTCGTGTACTTTAGAGTTGAAATGAAATTATCCGTCGAGCCGTCTATGACGTCTATGGCATCTACAAGTCGACAGCGAGAGATGACAGAGAAATAAACGGAGACGTTTTGTCTTGCTCTCGCTCGTTGCTTTGCACTACGTTGAATCTCTAATCGTCCACCGTTCACGGCGGCGGCGTCCGCCGTCCACCGTCTACGAATTCAACTAGTCCATGCGATGAACGTAAACCGTCGACGCGTCGACGCAACTTCAACGGTTGATTTCAACTAGTCCGTCCATTCAACGCCCATCCCTAGTACACAGATTGGTGGCTAGGGGCAAAACCACATTAGGGCGGCATATTGTAGTGCGCAACGCAAAAAATCAACGGCCGTAACAGCGCATGAAAAGACATAGATTTAAAACATGTATAACAGTGATATCATAATCATCATCATTATCACTCTTGGCTTTACGACCCCTGGTGGGTCTTGGCCTCTTAAAGAGTCGTGTGCCAGCTCTCTCCAGTTCAGAAACTCCAAGGCAGAAATGTCTTTGAGGACGTTGTCGCTCCATCTTAGTTTCGGCCTTCCTAAGCTCCTTCGCCCTATCGGCCTTGAGTTCAGCAGGGACTTTGATGCTTGATGCTCGGTCATTTTCTTCACATGACCCAGACTCCGAAGTATTCCCAGTTTAATAAATTTCGTGACGTTTGGCTCCTTAAACAGAGTGTAGAGCTCATTGTTGTAACGTCTGCCTCAAAATTTTCCTTTCTAAACAGTAATATCAAACAAGCATGATGTACAGTATTTTTCAACCCAAAATTTATAGTGTTTCTGAATGCGATTATAGTAGCGAAGCTTACGCCTTCTGTTCCATCTTTTTACCAGATTACCGAAGATAAAATCACAATTTCTTTATCACAGTATCTTCTCTGATTTCTGGATCCACTTGAGCTCTCCCGCTTTCTATGTTTCACTACTTCTCATTCTCTATAATTAGTTAAAACACAAATAAGGACTTCTTTCTACGAGCGATGCGAATCACATTATCTAAACCAAAATTTTAAATTTAAGAAGGAAAACAAATCATTAAATTTGGACAGCGATGTATTGTAAGATTACCTACATGTTGCAAATGGTTTCTGTTTAAAGCCATGTATTCACTAGGGGACAAATCGCGAAACATTCCGCTCGGCACGTCGCATCAACATCTACGCTCATGTTTCGGGGACAATGACGCGGTCATTTGACGTGTACACACCGGGACTCGCATATCTTGTCGCGGAAATGTCGTCCGATGAGGTTATGGATGACAGCTGCGGTATCTCATTTGGCGAAAACGGGGTTCCGCGCAATTCGAAATGTTTTTTTGGGTCGCAATTTCAAATTAACGAGGTTTTACTGTAGTAAATTGAATATTATTAAAAACAAGGTCCTTTTTGCAAATAATTATTGTTTTCCAGACGTCACGGAAATATATCGCCCTATGAGGTTATGAAGATAGCCGCGTATCTGTTTATGTTAATGAGTTTATCGAAAAGTAAGAGGAGAAAAAAGAGGAGAATGCGAAATTATTAACTGCAAAGAGAAAGAAGGACGGACATTCTATGCGATCTTCGATCGATACAGCTCGATGAGTTCGAGAACGATTTCGTTTCCCCGCATTGTCATCTTGACAGATACAGCGCATGCGTATTCACTTGTAAACATACCACGTGGTACTGACGCTCCGCGGAATGTTGCAGTGAGTACGCTCGGGTACCGTGCGCATGGCAACGTTGCCACGGCACGTAGAAATGCCGCGCTATGTTGTGCGCGAGGTCGCGGAACAGTGCACGACGTTGCAACGTCACGTAGACTCTATGCCGCGCATGCTGTTGAGGGACAATTTGTCCCCTAGTGAATACATGGCTTAATTCTACTTTTAATTTGGCTTGTAAATAATCCTCCCATAAACTCGAGCTATTGGTTCATATTATGGGGAATATAATGTAATGTCTAGAATATAATACCATAGGTATCATATATTTTATGAATATCATCGTAATGTATCTGTTGCACAATTAAAAAAACAATTCTTATATACATACCAACACAAAGAATTTTTAAATATTGTTTTATTTCAAGTAAACTTACAAGACTTTTCCTATGCCAAAAAAGGGTCACTGTGGAATTAAAATAATACACTGCTGTCATGAATTTTTTTACGTTAGAGGCCTCCAGGTTGTCTATTCTGGGATCTTGGTTTACAGTCGAAAGACTTCTTCCTTATTTGGTCGCAGAACAATACCTTGACCTATTCATCTACACGCTGTGTCACTATTGGTTAACGCATTAAGTCAGGGTCGACTGAAATCAAAAGGCATGTAGGTAAAGCCTTAGAAGACATATTAAAAAAAAAACTCTATGACACTTAATTTTTATTTTGAAGAATAAGAAAGCTTAACCTAAAAAGCAATGTGGATACAACGCATAAATAATGAATACCCCAAGAAATTAAAATACATGTTGGAGCTTAGAAAAATGAGCTTGATGTTGAGTGTAATTGACCAGGCACCAAAATACAGGGTGTAACAGAGCTAGTTCACAATACTTTACAGGTGAATTCCTGCCTCGATTATAAGTCGAAAATCAAAATTTGCATTTTTTTTTCAATATTTCAACACTGTTTGAGCTCTACTTTCTTATGAAAACGAAATTAGTATAATTCTCGCAGAAGTGATGTTATGTGCGGGAATTTCGACGTTCCACATATTATCCGTGCTGCACCGTTTAGAACGCGATTAGTT
This sequence comes from Agrypnia vestita, assembly GCA_016648135.1. Classification (NCBI taxonomy): domain Eukaryota; kingdom Metazoa; phylum Arthropoda; class Insecta; order Trichoptera; family Phryganeidae; genus Agrypnia; species Agrypnia vestita. The sequence goes on from JADDOH010012771.1 coordinate 54,612, forward strand.
TCGCGAACCTTCTAGAACATCTCCTTCCAAAAATTTAGGTTATCGAATGTACAGGAACCTCCAAGACACACCGACACATTCCGCCACTCTCTAGACTGAGTGGCGGAATGTGTCGCTCTCTAAACCTTATAAAACTTTCGGGAATTTTCTAGAACCTTCTCCTTCCAGAAATTTCTAGAGCAGGGTTTTCCGGAGCCTTCTAGACTCACCGACACAGTCGGCGCACCTATTTTGAAACAATCTGAAGCATTTTCGGCCTTCCCATAACAAAACAATGTGCTAGAAAGCACATTTGCGTCACCCACTCCCACCCACGCACAGACACCCCCACCAAACTCGCATATTTTCGATGTGACACCAAGGGCTATCCACCATCATAACCAATGGTGGGTGGTTGTGGCTGGTTGTGGAGAAAACTTGGCGGATAGGGAAACGCGGGTTTCTTTATATATATATATCGATTTCCGAATAAAGTTTATCATTTTCCCATGTTTTTTCACCCGAATACCATAGCAGTGCACGTGTCAATATGTGTTCAGCTCATTCTGAGCGTTTTTCTGTATATTTACATCTCAAATCCTTCAAGTTATGCAATAATTTCTTCGTTAAGTACATATCCACGCTTCCACTCATCATGCTGAGAACACATAGCACTTCGCCATTCAGAAACGAAGTCTCCCAGAGATGATCCATTTATCGATGCAGAATCTTTCATAAAAGAAGTGGTGGGTGGTTGTGGCTGGTTGTGGAGAAAACTTGGCGGGTAGGGAAACACGGGTTTCTTTATATATATTGGTATATATTGATTGTAGTCTATCGAGCTGAAACATCAGTAGGCCAGCTTGGAACAACGTGATACAACAACTGCATAAATCAGTAGACGGGCTGCCTCAGAGGGAAGCTGTCTGCGAATACTTTTAATCTGTCTCAGTCGATAAAAACATGCACTGAAAGTTTTATAAGGAATATACGTCAAATACTTACTACGCTGCTCTCAAAAGCATAAAGGCAGCTATTTGCAAAAAACAACAAAATGGGTAAAATATGTGGTATTTATCAAAAAAAAAATGATAACCATTTGACAAAAAACAATATATATTTTAGTATAGTGCCAAAAACGTCATACTGTCTTTAAAATTTTCACAAAAACTGTATTAATTCTAAGCAATTAACATTATAGTAAACAAAAATACAGTGTAGATAAAAATTATAATGGTTTTTTGCTTAGAAAAAATGACTATCATTAATCGAAACATTGATTAAAATTAATATTTTTTACTTCCTTTCTTTTAACTCGTGGCGTCTGCTTGTCTGACGAAAAAACTTTGGATCGATTTTTAACCCTTTTCCTGTGATCCAATTGTGCTGAAATTTTGCAAGTAGACTCGTGGCGACAATCAATCTATCAAAGTTTCGTTAAAAAAATAATAATCATAATATAATTTTGGATTTTTAAAATTTTTAATGCTTTTTTCATACAACTCAGTAAGTTGTGTGGAGATTCCGACGCATATGCTAGACAGAAACCTGAAAATGAGAAAGGGCGTATTGTAAAAACTTGGTTTTTATATGTTACTTTTTTTATTATGTAAAATTCGTAAATAAACTAAGCTGCCTTTATGCTTATGGGGGCAGTATGAATCTGTATCGTCAAATAAATTGCCATTAATTTATCTAAATCTGGCTCTCATTATCTGGTCTAAGATTTCTGGCATCATTTTTCCTGGAATATTTTGCGATCGAATTTTTTTCTTTCTCATTTTCTCTTTTTTTCTTTTTTTTTTTTTTTCTTTCTTTCTTTTTTTCTTTTTCTTCTTTTTTTTTTTTTCTTCTTTCTTTCTTTCTCACTTTCTCAAATCTCAATTTCCGAAACGGAGGTGTTAATTACCTGTCACGCGTCACTGTTGTGCTTAACTGTGTTTGCGGTGGGACAACACGCAGCCGGTGCATAACAGTGTTTGCCCTGTTAACATGTTAACATGTTAACATCCACACCGTGTCAATATTAGCAGCCTCTTACTCCTTATTGACCTTCGTGATTTACGAGCTGTTGTGTGACCAAACACGTGCGGCAGTCCACGCGCTTTGCATAAGAGAAATGTTCACTTTTCATTCCTTTCCTGGTTAATAAATCGGGGTACACAACTATTACGACAGATGTTTATTTTTGTTTACCGAAAATTAACTTACTGGTGTTATAAGTCTTTCCATTTAAGAAAGACAATCGAATTAGTATTGTGTAAGCCGTGCGTACGACGCACGTTGTTTCGGTGTGTTGGTGTTTGTATCCGTAAATATTGGTGTGTTCGCCTCATCTTGTTATAAAAAATATTCATATTATTAATATTTAAAGCGTTAACTTTGTGGTTAGACATCCACGAGAAATAATAAAAATTTAAAATTATCCACTTTGCATTACGTCTGGTCCTATCTACACGACCGACTATTATCAGTTTAGTATTTTCTCTGCTGACTGCGAGTTAGAATGTGAGGCTAATGATTTCCAGAGAGATACTTACTTAATTGTTCGATGAATATTTTTTCTTCTGAAAAAAGGCTTAAACTTTGTGGTGAAGTTATTATTAAAATAAAACACACATCACTTTGTTTTCACCACTGTATTAGATTATACAATCTACATGTTTCGAGAACAATGTTGGATTGTTTTGTATTCAAAATTGGAAAAGTTAAACCATGCAAGTGTGTTATGGTGAAGAGGATAATGAGGGGAGGGGGTCGGAGGCGTTGAATATGGAATGTCATCTGAAGGGGATGGAATCTTAAGTGGAAAAATATTCAACAGTGGGTTTTGCACAAATTTAGTCTGAGTGTTTATTATATTTGAATTAATATTAACATTTTTCTTTATTGCAAGTATTTCTAAATTATTTATTCGTGGGATCTTATAACTAACACGTAATTTTTTTAAATCTGTATAAATTTTAAATGTGTGGTCATGTTCTATTAAGTGTTTTGCAAAATCCGTCTCAACATTGCTAGTTAAAGCTTTGATGTGTTCTTTAACCCTAGTTTGAAAATTTATTTTTGTATTATCGAACCAAAGCCAGGAGCTGACAGAAGAGGAACGAAAGTAGATTGAATTCGATGGAGATGAGATTCCTCAGACGTATGTGGCAAATCAATTTATGATAGAGTAAAGAATGCAGATATTAGGAATGAATGTAAAGCTGATCTTAGCATAATTAATAGAATTAAAAAAGGGTCACTCAGATGGTTTGGGGATGTTGAGCGAATGAATGAGGAAAGAATGGCAAGAAAGATATATAATGCATGTGTTGACGGCGCCAGAAAGAGAGGGCGACCACGGAAGACGTGGCATGACCAGATCAACCAGATACTGGAAGATGGTCCCGTCAGAAGCCTCAACAACCGGCGAGCTTGTATTCGAAGATGTATGAATGTGGGTGAGGCGAGAGTTGTATGTCGGGACATACGAGTGTGGCGCTCTATCCTCTCTGCCTACCCCCACGGGGAAACGGCGTGATGGTAAGTAAGTAAGTAAGTAATATAAAAATGATCACAATCGTTACAATCAAGTTTATAAACTTCCGATTTCATGATAGGATCATCGATGTCTTTGTTATTTAGTGTGTATACATTTACGCTCCCGCGCATACATTTACGTCAATTTATGGCACCCCAAACCCTAAAAAGTCAGTCAATGAGCAGCCCTGGTGCGTGTTTAAGTGCCAAGCGGCCGTAGGTATTTATTTCAAGGACACTGCCGAGACAACATACTGTATACTTTACTATACTGTGGTCCAGGTGATCGAGATCACTTATGATGTAAAGTCAACACACAAACGTTCTCCTTCACAAAAATAATTTACCTGGGCGCCGAGAGACGTCACTGTTTGTTTGCTGAGGTAATATGCCCGGTAGTGACGGCGGTGGCTTTGAGTCCCCTGTCATATTTACAAGTTCATTGTGTGCAAATCGAGCGGGTAAGTGGTGATCGCTTGTGCCGCCGATGCAAATTATTCTTTATTTATGGCCGGAGTTAAATACGTAATTGTTACAGTTTACATGCGCCACGAGGTGGCGCATACGCAAGCAGCAAAAACAGGGCCCATTCGATTCGGTGCTCGGTATTTATGATCTGCGTTTTAAATGTAATGTATGCGTGTTTATGCACCAAACGTTTAAAATGCATGTCGCATTTTAAATGCAACAAACGTGTGTACATTTTAGGATAAAACGGGTGTTTATTTCAATTCAGAATATTTTGAGTTTGTTCAAATCTTTCAGAACAGTGCTGGATTTATGTCACAGAGACATTATTAATCAATTAGTGTATATTATAGATATCTCACAGAGACGAAACTGTATTAATTATGGGAAAGTAGGTATAGAAGTCATTTGGGTGTAACAGGACTTATGACCTGTCTTTTTAGGGTAGGCTTAAGTGATCACTTTACACAATTGTAACATTCGCCATTTCCACCCATGATAGAATATACCATGCTTATTCATTTTTTGGAAGTTGTATATATGTTCAAATTGCGTGAAGCTTTCATATATGAGTTGTAAGCGCCTTTTCCATGCGGCCTGTACAAAGCCATTTTCATTCCCCTAAATCCCCACAGATGTCGCTAATGAGAAAATCTACATCCCATAATTAATACAGTTTTCGTCTCTGTGAGATATCTATAATATACACTAATTGTTTATTTCATTTAAGTAGTTACTGTTTTGCAATCTTTTTTAATTTTTTTTATTAATATTTTAAGTTTACATAATATTTATATATAGGATACGCATTATTTAATTTTGATGGATTTTTTCAAATTTTTACACTAACGTGAAAGTATAAACTTATTCTTCAAATGTAGCAAATTTATTTTGTGGTAACATAATTATAATTAATATAAATTAACTTTGTTTAAAACCACTTATTTATTGAAAAAAATCAACATGTTCCCAAGCCAATGGCTTCTCCATCAGGAAAACAAAAATAATATTTAAAAATCGAAGTATAGATCAAAAGTTATATTTGGAAAATAATAATATAAAGTACCTAATTAATATGAAAATAAATTTAAAAGATAACTATTTGCAAAAAGGACCTGATTATTTATAATATTCAATTAACTATTTGATAAATTAGAAATTTTGGAAATAAGAAAGAGTGTAAATAGTAAATTGAATATTATAAATAATCAGGTCCTTTTTGCAAATAGTTATCTTTTAAATTTATTTTCATATTAATTAGGTACTTTATATTATTATTTTTCATATATAACTTTTGATCTATACTTCGATTTTTAAATATTATTTTTGTTTTCCTGATGAAGAAGCCATTGGCTTTGAAACATGTTGATTTTTTTCAATAAATAAGTGGTTTTAAACAAAGTTAATTTATATTAATTATAAACTTATGTATGGAACCAGAGAATGTAACAAGTGTGATAGAAAACTGTTTTTTTTTAAATATATAATACATACCTACATGCAAAGAAATACATACAGACATATTTAAAAATAAGCATGTTAAGGTAAATATCACAAATCTCATCACTCAATTGTTCAATGATTTTACGCATTTTTGAACATTGCATAATGTTGTATAGTTCCAATATTCGCTGGTAATTGAAATATTTAATTCCTAGGAATCTGTAGTGGTGTTGCATAGCTGTTTTACTGCATCTAGGTACATTTAGGGTTCCAATCATGTGCACTTTTTTGCTACGTCTATTTTGATCTTGAACTACACTTGTGCTGTAAAAATTTGGGGTCTTGAATTCTTTGAATAGTAATTCCGTAGGATATATTATAAGTTTCTAAAAAATTATTTTTATGATAATTTTTTAAATTATTTTTAATGTCTGCAGGATGGTTTAAAAGTTCCTCCCCAGCCAATTATTATATATTGTTGTATTTATTTTTAAAATCATTACTAGCGACGTATTGCAACCATTTATTAGAAAAATATGCATATCAAACAGAAAGCGAGAACATGAAACAAGAAGAAGAGCTAGAATGAGATTAGGAAGGATCCATACAGAGAGAAGCATAATTCTCAAAAATATTTGTACTATGTAATGAAGATCTTTAATGAAATAGAAAAATGTTGTGTTAATTCTAAATAGGTTAAAAATGATGAATATTAACAGAGAGTTAGTTATATGAGCATAAACCACTACCAGATTTTAGGTCTACCGGTTTTGAGACTTACCCTTCTCTTCGTCAGGACCAACACTACACTACTGTGCTCACAACACTATACACCACAACCATAGTATTGTTAACCTATCACCAATATTTATCAAATGCATGTTAATCTTGTCGAAGACAAGCATGCACTGACATGCCTACAGGACGATCAGGAATCTACGAGCGAGAGAGAGTGAGAGGGGGCAGGGTTTAAAGTGGCTTTTACCAAATCTTTTGTGAAAGTTAAGGGTACGTCTCGAAACCGGTAGACCTAAAATCTGGTAGTGGTTTATACTAATTTAACTAACTCACTAAAGTTAATGCTTTAAATATTAATAATACGATGAATATTGCTTGTTTTATGTTGAAGCATAATGAAGATTAATTTAAAAAATATTGGGATTTTATATACGAGAATAAATTAATAAATACAAAGTTGTACAGTATTTTGTAATAAAACAAATTAATCTAGTCACTATTTTTCACACCTGTACAACGATGACCCAATACTCCTTTAAGCGAAGTGAACGTTTAATAAATATGGTTTAAATTCTTGATATAATCCAAACCATTGCATAACTGATGGGTGCATTATTTTTGTACGGGTGCAATCCATTTTAAATGCATTTCCCGGGACGCATGCGCAGAAAGTACACGCGCACTCGACGGGGTGATAGATAAGGCCATTAGCTGCGAGGTGTTATTGATTGGACAGGAGAAAGCCTTACTTGGGAGGCTCGGGCATGTGGAACGTGAAGAAATACGCAGAATGTAAAGGCTTCGCGGAGTGTGCGGCGCACGAGTAGCACCCCAGACATAAATTTACAGACCTTAAAGTGTTGTAGCGTATATAGAGCCTGTAGTCCATTCCGAAGGCTTCTTGAACGATCCAACAGAACAATTCAACACTGCTTATGTAACAAGTCGTAGGTTTTAAAATATTTGATCAGGTAGGGTTATCAACATCATCAAATTAATAGATTGATAGTCTTTCGATTATGAATTGCAACAACGAATGCTCCAGCCATGGGTCTAAAGGTACAGATACACATGCTTCTTTACTGGCATGCTAATGAGCATGCCACTAATAAGCATGCCCTAACAACTGTACATACTTGCTCATTACTGGCATGCTTATTAGTGGCATGCTCATAAATAAGCATGCCCAAAGCTAACAATCAAACACACATGCTTATTAGTGGCATGCTCTTGTCATAGAATAGAGACGCTCTTGTTCAAAATGGAAACTTTGCAAACTGAAATAGAAAATTCAAGTGAACCAATAAATCAAAAAAGTTCCCCAGTTTCCATCCGCACATTTTTGATTTTAGTTTGCCTATTAATAAAGTTTCGTAAACATTATTTCTCACTATATTATTTTTACACAACGGTGACCGAGTATTCCACAGACATTCGTAATTCCTATAATAAGTCACGAAAAGTAATGTTTTATCATCTCCCCAACGCGCCATATTTGTTTCATCTGTCGCGGACTGAGAAGATCGCATCGATAATACTAGCCGCGAAGCCCGCGAATGACATAAGCATGCTCATAAATAAGCAAGTCTGTTCACACATGCTCCAAAGATACCCCTTCTCTATGGTGAATGACAGTGGCATGCTTATAAATCAACCGGCGGTTGATTTTTGAGCATGCCACTAGGTGGCATGCTCATTTCTAGCAATGTGCGTACACACATGCCACTAATAAGCATGCCACTGTCAAAGTCGATACTGCGCATGCTCACGTGCCACTAAAGTAGCATGTGTATCAGACGCCTAAGCCCTTGAGTGCAATATGAAACAGAACCTTTACTTTTTGTCTTTTTTAAAACGATATATTTAACAACCTGTCGAAAAATATCAAAGTCTGAATAGCACGACCTCTTCTTCACACTGTATAAATCAATTTGTAAATGAAACATTTGGTCTTTACTTGAAAATATACGAGATTGAGTGTACCAAAGATAACTCTATTGCACGAAAACTAAAATAGTGTTTCGGGGTTATAATTTTTTTGATATTATAACAACATATTTGTTCATATTTTTTTAAGGAAATGCTTCAAGAGTAAATGGATCTCTCATAATAAAATTTATTAAAAGCCTGTTTAGCTTTAGCTATGGGTTTTGCAAAATGATTTAATAAGTTTACGTTAAATTTATCAAAATCGAGAGCAAATACGAAATTCGTGTACTGGGGCCTCTTATTAATATCATTTTTCACATGCTAAATATGTTTTAGCATGTGGAAGGGTATTAATTATTTTTTAATAACCTCTTAATAAAATATCCAATTTTTAACGTTATCGATATTTATAGGTTCGTGTTTGTAACACTATTTGTCTAAGATTAATTGAATCGATTGCTACCGGATACGGAGTCTAGAAAACACGACATGTAAAACATAAAAAAAAACTTGTATTAAGTATCATTTTGATGAAAACTTTCTCTAGTATTTTTTCATCCCGTGATGCTATTCATCAACTCTTTTTTAGACTAAGTGATTTTTTACGCTCGACTGGTTATAGTTGAATGCTTACACTAAACGCTAAACGCGCATTAGCCGTCCATGTAGGCCTTATAAATTATCTTCGGAGGTGTGGGAGTCACGCTGCCTTCTCCATAACTGCACAAAAATTCAACGTAATGTCTTAAAAACTTTAACTATGTACCCATTTCAACGTCGCACTTGGGTTTTCATATTATTTTTATACTTCAAGGGTATTAAAATTAATGTTCAAAAATGAATGTTTCTGACTATATTTATTTACATTGATCATGTTGTTTCCGTAGATCCGAAAATCTTACTTTTATAAATGTGTTAAGTTTCTCCTCGGTATATTTTCTTAGTGTCTATTTATTTCTTTAAATTATTTGAAAAATTAGTTTTAAATATTGTTACCGAAGTTCTTGATTAATCGCAATTATTAGAAAAAATATATTTAGAAAAATAAGAAACAAAAGACATTTCATTCTGATATTTTGACAGTTGTACAACACCCTGACGATGGAAAGGTTTTTCTGAAACGTGTTGGTGGAATTACTCATATAAAAGAAGTAGATATATACAAATAAAATAATCAATATTTAAAAAAAATTCAATCTACAATGTTGCTGAATCAATTGAAAAATATTATAAATATAATATTATAAATAAATATAATAAATATTCCTATCACAATAATTAATATTTATTATATTTATTTATAATATTTTTCAATTGATTCAGCAACATTGTAGATTGTGGTTAGAAAAGTCATGATTTTTGTTCTCACTGCACGCTCTTGGTATATATACGTATAGTATTTTTAATAGAGCATTTCTCGAATTATTTATTTTTTAATGAATCAGTTCAGAAATAACTGCTGTTAAAACAAAAGGTTGTTCCAGGCGAGCTTTTTAAATAAAATAAAATAAAACGGTCCCTTTTATGGACCTGCATTGAACATGTATGGAGAAAGTAAACTTTAATTGAAAATTCATGACTGATGGGATGTGCACATTTATTGTGGGTCTGAAGAAATTTGTGTAGTAGGTACGCAACACACAAAATAGACCCAAGGTGTGACCTCGTTTACCTGTGCGAGTGCGTCGCTTCTCCCCAGGAAATACCGAAAATTTCGAAGTACAATATTTATTTATTTATTTATTTATTTATTCATACGCCAATCGGCAATATACATTGATTTTACAAAAATAATAGACTTAAATGAATGGATTAGAAAAATTGCACATATATAAAAAACAATACTAGCATAGTAACAACATGGTATAATCATATAGGGTTGAGGGTAATTTTAATACTGTGATAACAATCTTTTTGCCGCTGATGAGAATGAGACGTATGATTCATCGAAGAAGTTGATATCAACACAGTGGCTATTCACCAGATTGGCAATCCTATTTCTTGGGCCATTGTACACGTAACTTTTTGTGGATTTAGTGGTTTCTAACAATCTACGCACTCTTAGATCCGGCCTAGCAGTGATAATGCCAAATTGTTCCAGGATCTCGGGCGAGTCTATCTGTCCGTTGACAGATTTGTAGAAGAAGGTCAGATCAGACAATTGTCTTCGAGTGATTAGTTTGCTGATTCTAAATCTGTTATATACGGTCTCAATATCTCCTGGTGATCGTGTACGATAGGCGATGCATTTACATAGTTTGCGTTGTATTCTTTCGAGCTGATTGATTAGTTTATTGGTATACGGCGACCAAATGACAGAACAGTATTCTAAAATCGGTCTCACAAGACTGTCGAATAGTCGTACCAGCGTGTAGACATTGCTGAAGTCCTTCCCAGCTCTAATGATGTAACCAAGAGTCTTGAAAGCTTGTGACGCAACTTTCTCCACGTGGCTTGAGATCAATATATAATGTACTTTTATATATATATATATATATATATATAAAAGTACATTATATATTGATCACATGGTACGGTGTATTTTTACTGTGCCCGCAGCTTCGCCCACGTGGAATTCACGTGAATTCGACAATAAGAGTATCAGTGAAAAATCAATATGATCTAAACTACTAGTCCATACTTATTGTAACTCGTTGTAACTACTTAAATTCTTATCTTAATTATGTATGTATATTTTCTTTTCTTCTAGATTTTCCTATAGTATTCCTATGATTTACTTTATTATTATTGATCTACTTTCATTCTTACGCTTATACTTTCTTTAATTGTCATTTGTTAATATTACATAAATATCATATGAGAATAACTGACACAGAACAGGTTTTACCTAGTGTGGCAGTTATTAGTAACTTGTATTAACAAATGTAAATAAACAAATAAATAAATAATAAATAATAATAATAATAATGTTGTGTAAAAGGCAATTTTTATATTCATAAAAATTTCCTGGCAAAAAGCAAATTTATTTTCATAAGAATTTAACGTTACCTACTTAAATTACCCCGACATATTAAAATTAATTTTATATTTTATTAATAATTTATCATTTTGTGAATTAATCTTAACATATAGATATATGTCGTCGCGGACTTTTTATAAGCCTTTTTGAGTTCTACAACTACTCTATAGAAAGGATTCATTTATCTCTTACTGTTAAGGCAGCGTTCGTAAGAAACGCATTCGCTCGACCGTCTTTTCGTCGACTTTTGTGAAAAAGGTCACCACGAAAAGCCCTTTTATTTTAAATGGATAATATATAGCCTATAAGCCCTCTGAAAGTCCATTCTAAATATTGGTGAAAGAATTTTTGAAATCGGATGAGTAGTTTCGGAGATTTCCTCCTACATACAAACTTACCTACTCACCAATTTTACCTCTTTATATATTAGTATAGATGGAAAATATTCAGAATGATTTTTTCTTGGAAACGAGGTACCTACCTATACAGGTAAGTGCCTAATTGAAACAAATATAATTTTCAATACACCGTGACCCGTGTTTGAAGTCATTCTCAAGCCCGTACTCAAAACACGTGCTTGAAGAGGTACATGCTCAAGATCACATCACGTTATAACAACAAAAAATCACATAAATAACAGTTATCGTCATCATCTGTGTATATGTGTCTCGTATACACAGAATAGTCTAATGTACAGAGGTGCAAAAATATACGATGAGATGCTAGAAAACATAAAGTATATAAATAAGATCGAAGGAATTTAAAAACAAACTAGCGATCGCCGATTGCTTTCTGCTAGGCCCTACAAGCGGCTATTTTGGCCGCTGAGCGGCCAATGGTGGCCGCTGCGCAGCCAATTGTGTCTGCTAGGCCCTGCGGGCAGCTATTTTGGCCACTACGCCGCCAATGATGGCCGCTTCCCGGCTGGTGATGACCGCTGCGCGGCCAATTGTGTCTGCTGCGTGGCAAGTTTCCATTTTTCAATACGGAAAATAAGCAAACAGTTGTCGCTGATAGCTTTCTGCTAGTCCCGGCGGGCGGCTATTTTGGTATGTTTTAATGTAGCATGTAGCAATTATTTTTGCCACATGCCAGGCCCTGCGGGGGCCTACGTCAGCCGCTTCGCGGCCAATTGTGTCCGCTACATGGCACACACATTCCAAGTTTAAAAATATGGAAAATAAAATTTACAAAATATCAAGGAAAGGGAAGTATAGCCCACCCCTATTTAAGGATGATCTTATTAACGAAAGACGAAGTGTTTATGGTAGCTGTTAGTGACAGACAAAATATTTGTGTATTTTAAAAATATGTATGTACCTATATCAATTTGTAGGCCATTTCACAATTATGAATATTGAAAATGTTATTTATGTCAATCATATTCAAGTAAAACGTGATCGTTTAAGCCAACTCGTACAGGTTGTAAGCTCTGGGTCGTCGTATAAATAAATAAATAAATAAATAAATAAATATAGCTTTATTCCAGAATGTGGGGAGGTTCGTGCAATCCCACACATTCCATATAAAAGAAAATAAAAAGACATCCATACGCGTTTATCATATAAATAGCTTCGTCTCTGTGAGACTTCTATAATTTGACTAAAATAAATAATAACCCCGCAGTGGACAAATCCAGTAATCGTGTTCTCAGAACATAACTAAAAATTAACTAACTAACCATCACGCCGTTACACTTATAAAAATAATGTTAAATGTCATTGAGAAAAAGACAATGTTTTTTTAAGTTTGTGTTTACTGGGGTATTATGCCGTGTTGTTACGACCTTTCGGGCCGACGTTTCGGATCCCATTGCAGGGTCCATCATCAGGACTGATGTGTTGTCTTGAATGTTGGTGTTGTGGTTAAGTATCGGCTTGCAATACCGTGCCGAAGTCATGATGTGTTGTATTGCGTTGTATGTATGATTCATCTGTTGTCTGATCACTATCTCTGCGGAGTCTGCGACGAGAATGACTTTGAAGCGCCGGATACCAAGATGTTTTTAATTTGAGACCATCATCTCTATTAATGTTTATCGGATGCTTGTAGATTTCTAGTGCTTCCTTGATAAGACGCGCATGGTGACTCTTAGGCTTTCCAAGGATTTTCGGTTCGAATGCAAAATGATGGCCGGTATCCAGAAAATGCTCAGCCAGTGCTCATTTTTCTGGATGACCGAGTTTGCATGCCCGTTTGTGCTCGTTGACCCTTTTGGAAATGGTACGCGCAGTTTGCCCCACGTATACTTTATCGCAGTCTTGACAATCGAGTCTATACACACCGTCTGTTTCTAAGAGTCTATACACACCGTCTGTTTCTTCTGATAAATTTTAAATTTAGATAAATTTTCTGGTGAGAAATTAAATATCGCCAATATTACTACTACTATATTCAACAACTTGCCTGATCATCACGTCTAAAGACGGGTAAAATACTAGCATTAAATAATTAAGTAAAAGTATTAATGAATTAGATTATAAAAATAACTCGGAGCACAAATACAGGTTTCTTGGGAGGTATGGAGTCAATTAAAAAGATTAAATACGCTAATAATTCAAGTAAAAAAAATATAAAACATATAATGAATTATTAATTACTTACACATCTAACAAAAAACAGCAATCAGTAGAAAGTATATTGTAAATAAAAATAAATGCTGTACATTGCTACAAGTGAATAATTTCGCATCATTTTTTTAAATTTTGACCTAGAATATCAAACAGTGTAGATAGATTTAAATTTTTCATTAAAAAAATAAATTCCGTGTTAGATACTTCATTCGTTTCGACTTGACAGATCAGAACTTTATTTTGATTTAATATTGTAATTAGGTATTATCTTAGGTTGGGTATGAAATATGTAGCAATCTCATATGTAAAAAAAATTCACGGCTAAACTGCATAATCGTATCGAGTGACAGTACGTAACTAGGACAATTTAAGCCAAATTTAAATAAAATAAGTCGTACAAGTTTTATTTGAGTGTTCGCTAATAAGTCTACATGTATTTTTAATCGATTGTAGGGATTAAAATTTCAATTCATTACCCGAATAATTAAAAAGGAATCAAGAGTCATTTTAAAATGAAATAAAGAAGTTTAATTAAAAAAAAACATCGAGATTCCCACGAGCTTCACTATATATTTATTTATTTTGTTTCTTAATATTCTTAACACCTTATCATTACAATCTTAATATCCATAATGAAATGATGTGTGGTTAAGAAAATATATGAGGCGAGTGTTGAAGGCAACGGGAGTAGAGGGCGTCCGCGAAAGACCTGGCACGATCAGATGCTACAAGTGTTTGAGGATGGCCCTGTTAAAAGCCGCAACAATCGTAGAACGTGTATGAGAAGATGTACGAATGTGGCCGAAGCAAAAGTGGTGTGCCAGGATAGAAGAGTGTGGCGTTCAATCCTCTCTGCCTACCCCTGCGGGGAAACGGCGTGATGGTTAGTTAGTTAGTTGGTTAGTCAACTCTTTTATGGCGAGTAAAACGTTTTTATTGTATGAATGAATGAGTAGCTAGTTGGTCTTGTGGTTAGGACACTCGTCTCGTGATCCAAAGGTCGCGGGTTCGAACCTCACTTCAGACTAGCGAGTTAGTCCTATTTTCATAGCACAAGCGTTTAGCTTAGTTTGAAAATAGTAAGAATATTGATGTGACATGTATTCCGTGTTCGCATCTCTATTTTTTAAAAAAAAAAAAAAAAAGAATGTATTATTGTCTACATGAAATTATGTACTATGATATGACCATAATAAATAAACAAAAAAATGATAAGGCGACTTGAGGCTTTCGAGATGTGGTTCTATAGAAGAATAGGTACTCAAAATAAGCTGGCCAGTCTATTATAAGAGCTTTTTCGGGCCGCAGTAAATAAAGTTCTTATAAAACAAAATTAATTAATCAATTAGAAAGACATGCATAAAAATCAAACACACGAAAAAATATTAGGCTATTACTGGGATTCGAACCCAGGTCACCTCCTTTCCGGGGCCGGTGCTCTGACCACTAAGCTACAGCGGCCCTCTATGTTTCCGTGAATATATCGACTTTACATGTAGTTCTCATTTTTATTAATTGATTAATTTTTATTTTTGTCCATAGAGCAATCCACTTTTTTGATACGGTAGTTCAAATTACTTTGCAATGCCACCGCTAGATGGACGCCAAAATTAACCAAAATCAAGGAAAAAGAAGAATATTTTAAATAAGAGAAATCGAAAAAAATATATAAACAGTAGATAATTCCGTAAAAAGTATTGAAATTTAAGTGTTCTTACATTTTTTTTTATTGATTTACGCACAAAAAAATAAAACCTAAAATTTTAAATGTTTGATTATCTTTATTGAATAATGAATAATAATTAATTAAGATTCATTATAAGATGGCTCAGGGCTTACGACCTGTGTTAGCTGGCTTAAGTGATCGCCTTACACAATGCAACGTTCACCAAAGAACTGAGCCATCGTATAAGAGACTTCCATCCACTTTCCTCATATGTAAAATAGCTTCGTCTCTGTGCGACTTTAATTTATCCTTACTTAATTTATCATTCCTCTGGGGACCAGATCCAGTAACTGTGTTCTTAGAACATACTTTTATATAGAAATATTGTTAAAAATAATAATAATTAATTAAGATAATCTTTTGTTCCAGACAAGGCTACGCAAATCACCATGCTGAATGCTTAGCCGTTGTAAAATATGATGATAGATGAGTATAATATCATAATCATTCAAATATTTATATATGCACAATAGTGATGGGTCCGCTCTGTACTCACTACTACAATGTAGTACTACACTACATTGAAGTGCACACTTCGCACATTTTGATGTGTAGTGCACACTACAAACTACAAACACCAAAGTTATTGAAAGTATAAATTTCAAATAGTACACTTCATTTACAACCCCCCCCCTAAAAGCTAAACGGAGAAATCTTTGGAAACTGTAACAACCCCCCCCCCCATGGTTTGAAAAAACGAAGAAATCTGTCTGGCGACCTTTTTTTTTTTTAGGTCGCCAAATGTTACTTTGGAGAAAATATCGTCATTCATTTAAATATTGAAATATTTTTGTCGTTGACCTATTTTTTTTTTTTTTTTTTAGCTCGCCAAATTTTTATTTGGGAAAAAAATTTACTTCACTATTACTTCATTTCATTACTTCACTTCATTAATACTACAATTACTTCATTTCATTACTTCACTTCATTAATACTACAATTACTTCATTTCATTACTTCACTTCATTAATACTACAATTACTTCATTACTTCACTTCATTTCATAGTACTACAATTGCTTCACTTCAAGTAGTTTTTACTACAATTGTAGTGTACACTTTGTAGTCTTCAAACTGGTGAACGTGTGTGTGTTGTAGTCTTCATTTTGAAATGAAGTTTTTCCCTTCGCTAATGCACACTACTTTGATATTTTTTATCAATCTAATCATTTCGCATTCATTGCTGATAGTCTTGAGCGACAGTAATGGATATTAAACATTTACTGTTGAAGCACGTGTGCGTTACGATATTAATACTGATGAAATTTCTATGATGCTTAATGAAAGCTCACATTCAGTGGCGTAGCGATTGCACGGCAGCCCGGCGTTTCAGGATAAAACGTGCTAATGTTTTTAGGGAATCTTTAAGTACGTGGGTTGAACAGAATGATTTTAATAATAGTAAAAGCAATTTATGCAATTAGAAAAATATTTCGTGGTAAGTCTAGTCATGTAAGTCTCTCATTATCGAATAGAACTCAAATCGAGACAGATAACTCCTCATTAGTATATTTTTTATTTTTTACTGTATATTATTTTTACTATATATCGACATTATGTTTTGTATCTACATACTAATATAAACTATGTCTGTCTTAACACAGATATTTCTAGTGAGACAGGCACAGTCCAAACAATTTTTTTATATTCAATCTAAATAGAAATGCGAAGATGTATGAATGTGGATGAGGCGAGAGTTGTATGTCAGGACAGAAGAGTGTGGCGCTCTATCCTCTCTGCCTACCCCCGCGGGGAAACGGCGTGATGGTAAGTAAGTAAGCAAGTAAATAGAAATAAACTAATAAATAAGACCAGAAGGCAGAAGACCAAGCGGCCGTCCTAGGAGGAGCTGGCGGAAGCAGTTGGAGGACTGCTGCGAAGCGAAGTTGCAATTAAATTGGGCTGACGTGGAGAGCAGTCATGATCTCAACCTAGGATTACGAATTCGAATGGTCAGATGCTACGTGTTTTCATTATTGTTCTATGGAATGGAAGCATGGACGCTTACCGAAGAACTGATAAGGCGACTTGAGGCATTCGAGATGCGGAGCTACAGAAGAATTCTCAAAATAAGCTGGATGGACAGAGTTACGAATAAAGATGTTATGGCTCGGATGAATAAAGAAAAAGATGTTATTAAAAAAATAAAAATCCGAAAACTTCAATATCTAGGACACGTGATGAGACATCCAGAGAAATTCGAGATCTTGCATCTCATAATGCAGGGAAAGATTGCCGGAAGTCGGGGCCCTGGAAGAAGGAGGACTTCATGGCTGAAAAACTTGAGACAGTGGTTTGGCCAGTCTACTGCGGAGCTGTTCCGGGCCGCAGTAAACAAAGTCCGCAAAGCCAACATGATAGCCAACGAGAAGAAGAAAAAGACGTGAAGATATGAAGGGTTGGAAGTTGGAACCTCCTATGCGGTGCAGGGAAGAAGAAGAAGAAGAAGAAATCACGAAAAGTATTTATTTTTATTTCAATAAAACCGGGAATGGGTAAAGCCCCGATTTATTAGCTCACTGGCCGGCAATCATTCCCCACGCCACTGCATTTTTCTAAGTAAATAAAAAAAACAAGGAAACTTTTGCCTGACCGCGCGTAGTAGCAAGTCGCATTAATTAATCACTTCAAGTCTATTTAACTAGTCATCCATCACGATCGTCGACGACGGGGAAAAAATTAACGTGTCAAAGGTGTCTCATCGCTGAAAGTCAATACTGCATCAACGGCACCGACCCCTCAACTCGGCGCCCTGAAATACGAAAACCGCGCGATCGGGCGCAGACGCGGCCGGAACGCGAGCGTGTAACCGTCGCTCGACGTTTTTTTACGATTTCAGTCAATTCGGGTCGACTCACTTTAGCGGGCATTTTTTGTTTTACGGTTTTCCCGCGTTAACGTAACGGAGCACCTGTGTGCGCTCTCGCTAACCTAAAAATAAAACACGAGTCGTTTCTGAAGCGCCGTAAAAACCTGAGAATCTTTTTGTGGTTCACGCGAACGTTTCAAATTTTCTCGATGCTAACTTGCAGACAGTATTTTTATTTAATTTAATATACGGTACAAATTAGCGATGCAACGAATACTACTTTCACGAATACAAATATGAATAGGAAATGGTCTTCGTATCGCTAACTTTTGCAGGTATCTTGAGAAGTCTTTTTGGTTCTTCCACGTCACAAATAACACGCGAAAATGAATATGAATTGGTGAAAATCCCGGAGAACAATACGATTCCAAAATTTACGAATCTATTATATGTATGTCCGTTCGCAATCAAAAACCAGTACGATTGTTATAAAGTTTAAAAATATGCATTTTTTCGCGCCGGCGCGCGGCGCGGGCACTGTCTGTGACCAACGCCATCTAGCGTCAGTGTAGAGTTTCACAGAAGCAGCGGCATTTATGAAGTAATATGGGAAACTCAAATATGCCTTTAGGAAAGATATTATTATAGATATTAAATATATTAATAGACATTAAATCAATCATAATTTTGAGAGGTATACATTTGTTTATTATGTCGACTTACCAATAATTAAAATTTACCACCGGCAATTTTTGTTCAAAAAGCACAACATTTCTATTATCCGTTTGTAAATTCCCATCGGTCGAAAATAAATATCACTTTTTTCACGCTTACGAGAGATCATGTTATTAGATTTAATTTGAAATTATTTTATAAGAGTTGACACTTTTACACACAACGGAAATAAAACGGAATAAACAATGCGTATTACAAAACAAAAACTACATGAAATGCGCACCAAACCTTATTAATAACCCAATGAAACTAGATGAAAGAACTCATGTTATGCTGTGAAACAAGTAACAATTGACAACTTGAGAACTCAACAAATCCATTCATTCAATGTTGGGGGAATCCCCGATAATAGAGTGCGTCCAACGGGAAGAAATTTATGTCAAAAAAATTAAGATATACCTATAGATCAAAATTTGCCGGATAATAAATTATCATAGCATTGCTATAGTAGTTAGCCTAGTTATTGAATATTTGGTATTTGAGGCAGTGGTAACTATATTTTTATGGTAGATAATTTTTTTATCATTACTCATTATCAGCAACCATTTATTTATTGCATCGAATACTCATTCGCTATTAATTTTATTATACTTCTTCTTTTTCCTCAGCCATCTTCTATGTTCTCCACCGCCATCTTTACCGTCTCCATCGCAGAACTCTGTGTGCCCATCTATATATTCCTTGTTTGGCAAGGTGACCCGCCCAATGCCATTTTAATTTGGCAATACGATCTACCGCATCGACAATTTTTGTCCAGCGTCTGATTTACTCATTTCTGATTCTGTCCTCAGACTTACGCCCAGCATATGTCACTCCATAGATCGCTGTGTACAACTTAGTTTGTGTATGGTCTTCGCAATTAGCGTGATAGTTTATTAACTATATACAGGGTTATTTGTAAAACATTAATAACCTCGCAGGGCTATATTCCTGCCTTGATTATGATTCGAAAATGTTCAAGCTATTATGACCTAATATCAATAGTTATGGAGACATGCGACATCAAAGTTTGAATTTATTTTCAATATTTCTGACTTATTTTTTGTAAAACGTTGGATTATCATTACACTAACTCATATCGATTACGAAAAATTCATTCGTTTTAATAAAAGTTAAATAAAATGAAAAAAACCCTAAAAAAATTCCAATTGGAATGTTTTCCAATCGGAATTCGAAGGTTTTTATTTTTTTATTTGACTTGTATTAAAGGGAATGAATTTTTCATATTCGATATAAGTTACTATAATGATAGTCCAACGTTTTACAAAAAATAAGTCAGAAATATTGAAAAAAAAATGCAAACTTTGATGTAGCATATCTCCTTAACTATTGATATTAGGTTATAATAGCTTGAACATTTTCGACTCATAATCAAGGCAGGAATATAGTCCCGCGAGGTTATTAATGTCTTAAAAATAATCCTGTATATGTAAGCAAAGGATGTTGCATGTTTCAAGGAATGAAATAATTAAAAAAAATACATTCCTTATTTAAAAATTACCCCGATATCCCAATTATAAGCGTCTTCGGACTGCTTTAGCAACATCCAACATTTTTATGTATCAATGCAATACAAGCATGTACAAAATGGCGCATGCCCTGCACAGCGATTAAGCGTGTACTGTGCAAGTGGCGAACAAGCAAACAAAACAAAATTGGTAAAAATTATTATTATTAATTAAGAGTTACGGTCGTTATGGCTTAGAGAATCATCATAAATAAACGATTAATATTAAATTAATTAAAGAAAAAATTCGTTTTGAACTGTTAAGAAAATTTAATAAAATAAAAAACTTCGCCAAAGCGACATGATTAATTTCACATCGACAGGTTCATTAATCAAAATGGTTTATACAAAGTTTGCCGTAATTTTAAATCAATAATTATTCCTATAATTTATTTCTTTTTTAATTGTGCAGCGTTTAAGCGTCCTAAAGAGAGAATGAAGATGTATGAATTGCTATAATAAGAATTTGCTAATTAAATGACGTAGAAATGCTCAATACATTCGTGCATTATAATTTGCCCAATAACCCGTCAGCATTGTTGCAGTGAGTACAAAACATTGTACATAGGTGTCAATATAATATAAAAAGTGGGGCTTAAGGTCTGAAAATTAATATATATATAAAAGATCATGAAAGAGTACGGTTGAGACCCGGTGACAACTATAATATTTCTATAAATATTTTTTATATACCTATGGATATTTATAATAATAGGGAATAAATATTCCATCATAATAATATCCCAAGATACAGTATGTGGGGCGTACTACTAATGTATTGACATCTGTCAAATTCTGATACTATCATCATATGAATGTTTAACCATATTATATTATTTATAATTTCTTAATCATAGAAAAATATTGATAATTTCTAACATAACATTATTTTACTTATAAACATCACTATCTCGACTATACAGTCCACTTCTCGCCTCGTCACTCCTCTTAACCTTCCCTAATCCCATTTCCCTCCACATATTACCCCTACATCCCCACGTACGCGGCGAATCGTCGCGTACAACTAGACTAGACAGACAGTTGGAAGAAACGTTCCTGTGTTGAACCAGCCCAGAAGCGCAAACGGGAAAGTAGTAAAAATTGGAGGTAGGTCCTGCATACTCCTGTCTGGTTCCTATATTTGTTCCACTGTCACCGTCGCACTTCTTGAGTTCAGCCACTAGTTCTTGTTTCTTTAAAAACAGGCTTTAAAAAAAAAGTAACCCACAAAAAACAAGTTTTTATTAGACTCCTTTTCTTCGTAAAATATAACAACAATTAAAGACGAATTAAAACATATAACATAACACTAAACTTACAGCAATTTAATATATTTCTAAAATGTCAGACGTTTTGAGATGTCAAGATTTTGATAGATTCAATTATCATCAATATCATACCTTATGAATTTCTAGCGTCAAATGATTTAATCAGAATCAGATTTGAGTAATGTAGAATTCTTCAAAACTAAGCAGAAATCTAAAAGAAATAAATTATTATTTGATTTTTTCCCAAAAAACCCAATTTTGCTGTCATCTGTGAACCAATTGATTTGTAAATTTTCGAAATTCGTAGTGATGTACCTATTATACCGACGGAGTAATTCAAATTTAGAAAATATTCCGCGACGTTATCGGGCCGCCGTAATCAAACTTTTCTAATGATTCCAATTTGAAAAAAACAATAAAATTTCTAAAAATCCGAAATTACACTATAATTATTGATTTTTTTTAACGAAAATTTGATAGATCTTCTTGATCGTCGCCGCGAGTCTACTTGCCAAGTTTCAGCTCGATTGGATCACGGGAAAAGGGTCAAAAATCGATGCAAAGTTTTTTCGTCAGACGGCAGACAAGCAAGCAAACGAGTTAAAAGAAAGGGAGTTAAAATACGGTTTCCTACGTCAGCCCCCGTTACAACGAGTGAGGTTTTCTGCAGTATATTTGTATAACTCCCGCAGAGGCGTTTGGTCGAATATAAGTGAGAAAGAGCAGTGAGAAAATTGGATGCTGCGACCATTAGAGATTCACTTTTTACAGTTGCCGGCAGTTTTTTGCCGCCAGGAAACTGCGACCGTGGGCGCGAATTCACTCTCACCTCGTTACGAACGCGCTGTCCTAATAAATTATAATACCTTCAAATCGCTCGCAGCGTTATGAATAATACTCGTCGAATTAATTAATATTAATCATTTGATTCAATTTGGTATGAAATGAACGGGAGAAAACACACGTTACAATATGTCAAACTTTTGATTCAATTCAGAACGGTAATGGTGTCACTGTTTATTTTTATTCGTTTTCAAAGAATCTCTTCTCTATTTTTAATATTCAAGGCAAAAACATTTTTAATAATTTAATTAAATTTACGCTTTATTTTGATTAATTTCACTATGACCACGAAGACAGCGGTTGATGTGTGTAATTTGTAGTGTGCAGTTTGTAGTTTGAAGTCTGAGTTGTGTGTAGTTTTTAGTGTGCAGTTCACTTACAAACGTGCGAAGTGTACACTTCACATTAATGCAGTGCTACATTGAACAACTTTAACCGGTTACACAATATTTGTTATTTGAGTTATTTATTATTATTTTCGGTATCGATGATTGGTAACTGATTTTTCGCAATTCGACGGGCAACCATTGGTACTAGACAAAGTTAAATCTCAGTTACCAATCACCGATACAATTAGATACAAATATAAATGGACCATGCGTAACCAGTTAAAATAAAGGTTTGACCATCACCACGTTACTTGCCAAACCAATTCTTCAGCTTTTTCAGCTATTTCTATATTCTTCAGTTATTCTATTTCTATCTTGCATTATGCGATGTAATATTCAGTCTGAAAAATAATATTCAATACTTCAAAACTAACATTTACAAAAAATACTGAATATGTTGTGAAGAAAATGGCAAAAAATGTTATTATTTGGAAGAATAAGAAGATATAACACTAAAAATACAAGTCTATTAATATACAATACTATGATTCTCCCACACATAGATTATTGTTCCAGTATATTATATATAAGCAACGAACGAATGCTAAAGAAACTTCAAATAGTACAAAACAGAGCGATGCGCATAATATTCAATTCAATTCAATTTATTTCATGATAATATGTACATGACAAACAAAATGTTTAAGGCATACATATTAGGAAGTATATATCAAAAATGAAAATATTTAATAAATTAAAAATAACATAAAATCTGGTCAAAGGTGTAGGAGAATCCCGCTTCGGAAAACCCCCTCAGACACATGGAATATATCAATACCCAAAGCGATTTTGTTCAGCATAGCTGTGGCTCTTCCAACAGGCATAACCATCGGCAGGTTGGTCCTGTATATTGGAATGTGAAACAATCTATGCTGACGATGTCTAGTGTAATTATCAGGAACATACAAACCAATGCTCTGCATAATTTCAGGATTATCGATCATACCGCGCAACAATCGATAAAAATGTGTAATCAAATACACATTCCTTCTAGTCTCTAAACTATTGTAGCCAAGCATACCCTGGAGAAACTCGGTTGGGTAAAGCCAAGGATAATGCCCGTACTCTCTCATGTAGAGATATCTCAGAAACTTAGAAAAAATAGAAATATTGAATTGTAATAGGAGAACCAAAATAACAAAAATGTTGAATGCTCTAGGACTAGAAACAGTAAATCAAAGAATAAAGTATAATGTGTTGGTGCAAATATTTAAAATTAAACACGGATTAGTAGCCAAATAATTTGATGACAGTATGAAGCTGAATAGGGATTTTCATTCTTACAATACAAGAGACAAGAGAAGGCGACAACATAAGAATACCGAAGAAAAAGAAAAACAGCTCACAAAATTGTATGATGTACAAAGGTTTAAAAATCTTCGAAGCCTGCCAAAGGAAATTCAAAACACGGCGAATATAAGGAGGTTTTAAACAGGAGCGCAATTTTTTTTTTGTAAAAACTTTTAAATGACTAGATGGAATGCAATATGTTTAAGTGAAATCGTGTATTAGCCCGCACAACATTATGTGTGGAACTAAATAATTAAGATGAATAAAATAAATTGTTAAAAATATTGATTTTTTTAGGATTTCTTAATAGAAATTAAATTTTTAATAGAATTTTTTACTATAATTTTTCGGCTAAATTATTTACGTTGCATATAAAGATACCACACATTAAAAATTTGAATAGGATGTTGTTTTTGTAAGAGGAATATTTAAAGTGAAAATAAATTACAGTTTTATAATACCTTCTTAACAGCTATGAATGTTCTCATTAATCGTACCCACGCAATCTTCTGCCTAGGTGGGCTCCATACATTACAACAGACAACATTTTATTGTTATTTTGTGTGTTTCTTGGTACATAATAAATAAATTGTGGTATAATCTCTTCCTGAGTATGATAAGTTTTCTTTGAAATAAGGAAGAAATTGAATACCCGATCTTGTTCAGTAATTATCACTTTATTTATAAACAATCCTCTGCGTGCGACCGTCAGTGCCCGAATGGCGTCGCTCGTTTCCCCCGCTTCCTACCGCATGCATTCATCTCTTTCACACTATCACTACGCACTCCTCATACACCACTCTACCACACAAATAAAACACAAAAAATGAACATCCTTGTAACTTTTTATTGATGAACATTCTGATCTGTTAAAATTATAGACCAAAAGTATTTAGTCGTAAATAAAAGATCATTTATTTTAATTTGTGGAATCTGTTTTGACGCCTGGTATTTGTTATAGGAAAATACATTGATTGAATAATAATAAAAATACAATAACTTCAAATGCTTCTCAGACAATTCAGAATATTTTGAGTTTGTTCAAATCTTTCAGAACAGTGCTGGATTTACGTCACAGAGACATTATTAATCAATTAATGTATATTATAGATATCTCACAGAGATAAAGTATATTGCTCTCTAAATTCCGTAAAAAATCAATGTAGATTTTCTCATTAGCGACATCTGTGGGGATTTAGGGGAATGAAAATGGCTTTGTACAGGCCGCATGGAAAGGCGCTTACAACTCATGTGTGAAAGCTCTCCACGCAATTTGAACATATATACAACTTCCAAAAAATGAATAAGCATGGTATATTCTATCATGGGTGGAAATGGCGAATGTTACAATTGTGTAAAGTGATCACTTAAGCCATCCATAAAAAGATAGGTCATAAGTCCTATGTACACCCAAATGACTTCTATACCTACTTTCCCATAATAAATACAGTTTCGTCTCTGTGAGATATCTATAATATACTTCTCAGACAGTTATCAAAGTGAAAGAAAGATAAAGGAAACGTTGGAAAAAGTCGTTTCTTCTTGTGGCATCAGTTTGTGATCTCCAATGTAGTAAAAATATGTTGACTATATCCAAATTTTTCAAGATAATAACACAATTCTAGATTTTATCCCCACGGGGACATCATTAATCAAGATATATTATAGATGTCTCACAGAGACGAAGCTATATTTTTATATGGGAAAGTAGGTTTGGATGTATTTTGGATATTTCTGTATTAGATTATGGGAATGAAAAAGCTTTGGACTGCAGGTGGCGGTAATAAAAATACTACTCAAATACCAACAAGTTGTGTAACTTAAATGTATATAAAACTTTTATTTAAAAAAATCAAATAGTGATCGTTACATTGTGTAAAGTGATCACTTAAGCCAGCCGTACGATCGGTCGTAGGCCCTTTGAGCACCCAAAAAGACTTCCATACCTACTTTTCCATATAAAAATACAACTTCGTCTCTATGAGACATCTATAATATATCATAATCCTATATAGTTTACTCCTCTTACGATATAAATTCTGTTTTAGAAGACCATTTATTTACTGATCATCAAATTGCTTAGAAAAATACTGCCAAGGAGGTAATATTGACAAGATCGTAGGAATACTGCGCAGAAGAACTGAAACCTATTCGCAGGGGGATAATAATTGGGGTGCATTGGAAACACCCTGGTGCTCCAAGGGTGAAAAAGAAAAGCCTTATTTTAGGCTTACCTGAAGTAGATAAGTAAGGGTGGTCATTTACTCTACTTACTTACTTACCATCACGCCGTTTCCCCGAGGGGGTAGGCAGAGAGGATAGAGCGCCATACTCTTCGCCATAAGTTAGTAACTTAATAGTACTCCTTATCAAATTGTACATGATTAAAAACGACATTGTCGTGAAACGTACAGAGGCTTCAAATCTGAAATTTTTTTTCCATACTCTTCTGTCCTGACATGCAACTTTCGCTTCGTCTACATTCATACACCTTCGCATGCAAGCTCGACGGTTGTTTAGACTTCTAACAGGACCATCTTCCAGTATCTGGTTAATCTGGTCACGCCACGTCTTCCGTGGTCGCCCTCTCTTTCTGGCGCCGTCAACGCTTGCATCGTATATCTTTCTTACCATTCTTTCCTCATGCATTCGCTCAACATGCCCAAACCACCTGAGCGACCCTATTTTTATTCTCTGTATTATGCTACGATCAGCTTTACATTCATTCCTAATATCTTCATTCTTTACTATATCATACATGGATTTACCACACATACGTCTAAGGGACCTCATCTCCACTGCATTCAATCTACTTTCGTTCCTCTTTTGCCAGCTCCAGGCTTCACTTCCATACATTAGTGTCGGTACCAGAACTCCGTTATGTACCGCCAGTTTTGCCTCGGTAGACATATTTCTATTAGAAATTATTGCATTCAAAGCACCGTTCACCCTATTCCCGACAGTCACTCTCCTCTCTACATCTTTCTCAACATTCCCTCTTCTATCGAACGTACTTCCCAAGAACACAAACTCATCTACTTGTTCTAAACATTCACTGCCTACTAGTATTTCACACGTTGTCTTACTTTCCTCCTTCTCGAATACCATTACTTTTGACTTCTTTACATTCATAATAAGGTCACTTTCCTTGCATACCATACTCTAGTATTTTATTGTCTTAAGGGGTAAGACCACCTAGATATTTACATTTTTTTTTGCTTTATCTTATAGCTTAAAGCTCTGAAAATAATTCGAGTCATCACTTGTTCAAAAATTCTAAAAATTGGCTGAGTTATAGAAATTTGAAGCTAGTGTAAACGAATTACAGTAAAAAAATAAATTATTAATTGTTTTTATCTACTTATATTCATTAATTACACCTACATGTTTCGGAAAAACCTTTCCATCGTCAGGGTGTCTTATAAATGTCAAAATATCAAAATGAATGATGTCTTTTGTTTTTTCGTTTTCTGCATTATTTAAAAATATATTTTTTAATATTATATAAAATTTTAAGAATTGGACTAGTAGTTAAATTTAATTGATTATTAATAATATTTTGTTTACTTTTGCATGATTTACTAATGTCTATTACATTATTCAATTTCAGACGAAAATTATTTATGTGTAAAATGGAAAGTCTTAAATTTTTATCAAAACTGTGATCATTTAAAAAAATATATTTTATGCATTTTTTTCTTTTCGAAGAGTATGGCGCTCTATCCTCTCTGCCTACCCCCACGGGGAAACGGCGTGATGGTAAGTTAGTTAGTTAGTTAGTTCCCTCTTTTTCAGAGCTAAGCTAAGCCGATTTTGTTAACATTTCATACACATCTTAATAATAACATAATCTACGATGCGGCCTAAGATTTTTTTGACAACGTGCGCCATTTGCTTATTATGAATCAACTTCGATTTTTTATATGACAGGTACGCGCGTCGCAGAGAAGGACCCTTGCGAGAACGCACATAGCTCCGCCATTTTGAAGTTCTCAATATAAATTATTAATAAAAAAACATTAACCAATGCATGCCGTAAACACTGATAATAAAAAAAATTTTATACATCCAATAGTTACGTCAAAAAAAAATCGATTTGAATGTATTTTTTTATTTTTCTAGGCGCTGTAACCCTTAAAGAAATCATATATTATTTGATCAAAAAATGCAAAACCGGATGCACTTTAGGCTCCGCCAAATAAATTCAGAACGGTGCAAGATCACGACGTGTCTGTAATGTAGCCTTGAGGAATGTTTGAAGATGAACTTAACAACAATGAGAGACAAGACCTTAACCTAATACGAGCCATTCCTGAACTTTACAAGATTGTGTGGATAAGGCTTTATTGCTAAACAGCACAGTATATTAACTCTCATGGATCGACCTCACGACAACACGGTGTGGACGTAAATTAGACACATTAATCGAAAAAACTAAAAACAATTCGAATTTCTATACTGACATTGTATAAAAAAAACTCTAGACCCACTTAGATCTCAAAAAAAAACTAACGCATAAAAACCAAGTTTTTACAATACTCCCTTTCTCATTTTCGGGTTTCGTGTCTACCATATGCATCGGAATCTCCATACAACTTAGTAAGTTGTATGAAAAAACCATTAAAAATTTGAAAAATCCAAAATTGTACTATAATTATTATTTTTTTAACGAAAATTTGATAGATTTGATTTGATGGAAATGCGGACACTAAGACGCTTGTGTGGAAAATCTTTGGTCGATAGAGTGAGGAATGAACAAATTAGAAGTGAATGCAATGCTGGCTGTAGTGTGGTAGATAGAATAAAGAAAGGAGTGCTGAGATGGTTTGGTCATGTGGAACGTATGAACGAGGAAAGGATGGTTAAGAAAATATATGAGGCGAATGTTGAAGGCAACAGGAATAGAGGGCGTCCGCGAAAGACCTGGCACGATCAGGTACTACAAGTATTTGAGGATGGCCCTGTTAAAAGCCGCAACAACCGTAGAACGTGTATGAGAAGATGTATGAATGTGGCCGAAGCAAAAGTGGTGTGCCAGGATAGAAGAGTGTGGCGTTCAATCCTCTCTGCCTACCCCTGCAGGGAAACGGCGTGATGGTTAGTTAGTTAGTTAGTTAGTTAGTTAAATTTGATAGATCTTCTTGATCGTCGCCACGAGTCTACTTGCAAAGTTTCAGCTCGATTGGATCACGGGAAAAGGGTTAAAAATCGATCCAAATTTTTTCGTCAAGGTAAAAGAAAGAGAGTAAAAAGCACTGACAGCCAGAAGTAGGTATATTTTGAAGATTGATAGGTGTGGTGGTAGCTGGTAGGTACTGCATGATTTGGCCAGAGCTGCGTACGTCTTCTTATGGGATTTACCACAGACGACGATATGCTGATTCGTGGAAGAGAGATGATTTTTCAATAACAAGAATAAAGAAGGAGAAAAATATGAATAGTTCGTACTTACATTTATCCCACTGCTTATTCAAACTCTCAAATTTCTAACTGTTAAATTGAATTATTGTAATTTAATATTAATTTCATGATTTCGGTTACAATACTCAAGAGAGTTACAAGATTGTGGTTGACTAGATCGTGGCGAGCGACGGAATGGTCGGTTCGCTTTAGCCGCGGGCGGGGCCGCCGGTCGTCTTTCCGTTTCGGTGTTGCCAGGACACGATGTCCGGAACTAAGACTTTTGAAAGAAGACGGGGGATCAGGCTGTTTTAAAAGTTAGACAAGATCGTGTTTTTGGAAAAAGTTGACAAAATTTGACAATAACTAAGATTGTTTATCCGTAAAATCGTTATATCCCTATATGAATGTGAGACCTTCCGCAGTAGGCAATATAAAAAAAAATCTACCTTATAATATGCTGTAAAACATTTTTTTTTCATATTTATTTATTTTTTGATACTTATTACATTACATAGATACATATGCCAAACTGCACAGCAGTTTTACGGCATGATTGCCTTCAATATTGTTTGACAATAATTTTTATTTTATAATGAAGATTATAGTGTAGGTCATTATCTAGTATTGCATGATTTTTACAAGGGATACATGATATGTAATTATAAATTAATGTAAGATTAGGTACATAGCTTTAATATATATTCTTTTAGCTTGTACTTTTTTGATGCCAATGTAGTTTTTTTGTCTTGCATCATCTCAAAGAATTTTTTATCTAATTTATTAAAGATTCTTGGCACAATATAATCTTTTTTTTCTTTCACCATACGCGTTGTTAGTGATTGGCATTCTCATTGTTCATCCTGTCGATCTGTTTGCATAGTTATGGTGCGTGTCAGTGTGTAAATTAATATTATTTATCATTTCTTCTAGAATTATATTATATTTTACTTTTTGGTCAATTGGTAATATTTTGCATACTTTGAATAATTTATTATAATCACCCTTGTACATACATTTAGTTCTATTATCTACTATAAGTTTTAGGAATCTTAATTGTAACTGTTTGATTTTATCAATGTATGTTTTATAGGTAAGACCATAACTAATCACGCCATAACTGAAAACCGAGTCAACCATCGCGAAGTAAAGAGAGTACAGTGTGCCCCGAGAGCTACATAGTCTTAGCATGTGAAATGCACTTAGCATGGATCTCAGTTTTTTACAAATATTATCAATATGTTGTTTCCAATTAAAGTGTTTATCAACTATTAAACCTAAATAAGTATATTTTTCCACCTCTTGGATTTTAAAATAGCTAACCAATAAAACAAAATAATTCGATGTGATATTGCTCAATCTTGCTTATATTAAAATCGGTTCAGAATATTTTGAGTTTGTTCAAATCTTTCAGAACAGTGCTGGATTTATGTCACAGAGACATTATTAATCAATTAGTGTATATTATAGATATCTCACAGAGACGAAACTGTATTAATTATGGGAATTAATACAGTTTCGTCTATTAATTAATAATGTCTCTGGGACATAAATCCAGCACTGTTCTGAAAGATTTGAACAAACTCAAAATATTCTGAATTGTAAATACTGGTAAAAAGGAATTTAACAAAAATTGGAAATAATATTTCCTAGCGTATCCTAGTGTAATGCAAGTATTCGGATGAATTTCATTACACACAATAAAGTATATTGCTCTCAAAATTCCGTAAAAAATCAATGTAGATTTTCTCATTAGCGACATCTGTGGGGATTTAGGGGAATGAAAATGGCTTTGTACAGGCCGCATGGAAAAGGCGCTTACAACTCATATATGAAAGCTTTCCACGCAATTTGAACATATATACAACTTCCAAAAAATGAATAAGCATGGTATATTCTATCATGGGTGGAAATGGCGAATGTTACAATTGTGTAAAGTGATCACTTAAGCCAACCATAAAAAGACAGGTCATAAGTCCTGTGTACACCCAAATGACTTCTATACCTACTTTCCCATAATTAATACAGTTTCGTCTCTGTGAGATATCTATAATATACACTAATTAAAATCGGTGATAACGTACGACAAATTGTTTTGTTGCCCACGGGCTTATTAAATAGTTTATTGATGTATTTCTTAACATATTAATTTATATAAGACAAGCATTTCTATGTAAAGAGTAATGTGCCCCACAAAAGTAAACGCAGAATTACGTGAGTTAATCAAAAAATAATCATGTTCAGCCGTGGATGAGTTTTTGTTATTTTGAATAAAATGTACTTTGGAATAGTTGAAATTTCCCGCGTCGAATAATTGGAAATTTGTTACCATTAATAGCCAATTTCTGTAAGAGTCTTTCTTTACACACAACTCGCACTCAATTACCTGTATAATAAATAACTTTCTAATACATATGTATCGCGCAATGACAAAAGACGCTATTTCAATAGTTACCTGCTCACTACTATTGTAGATCACTTCGAAATACAAACTGATTGACTAGCTAAACGCTTAATGAGAAATTCACTAAACGCGGTCGAGCGTGTCTTTTTACATATACAGGGTTATTTGAAAAACATTAATAACCTCGCAGTATTATATTCCTGCCTAATTAGTCGAAAATGTTCAAGCTATCACGACCTAATGTCAATTATTTCATTTGATGTAATTTTGTTATACTTTATGTTAAGTAATGTTTTATTTTTCTTTATATATCACTTTATTAATTGTTTTTGATAGAATTATACCATATCTCCTTTTTTTATTATTACCTATCAATCTAAACAAGTTTATATACATTGTTTCTTTAATGGTACGTTGTACCGTGTATTAATTAAATAAATAAATAAATAGTTATGGAGATACGCGACATCAAAGTTCGCATTTTTTTTTTCAATTTTTCTGACTTATTTTTTGTAAAACGTTGGACTATCATTACAGTAAATTATATCGATTACGAAAAATTTAGTCATTTCAATACAAGTCGAATAGAATAGAACCAACGATCAGCACATAAAAACGTTGTCCATGTTTTCGGGATTATTTGTGACTAGTGAATTTAAATCCCAAGTCAAACTGCAATCCCGGTATTTCAGGATTCAATCCCGGTAGTGGACAATTTTCATTTGCTCTGAAGGTCAGAAATAAAAAATACAATTTACGTAAGATGTGCATATTTAAGAATCTTTTTGAAAAAAAAAAAAAATTTTGGTCTGAAATTGAATAATTTAGAATCACTAGAAATTAGTAAAGCATGTAATAGTAAACAAAATATTATTAATAATCAATTAAATTTAACTACGAGCCCAATTCTAATTTTTTTTTCCAATAATTGCAAGTAATCAAGAACTTCAGCAATAATATTTAAAAATAAATTTTCAAATAATTTAGAAAAACAAAATATATTATTCATTTTGATATTTTGGGACATCATAATTATATATGTATACATATATATATTTATATATATATATATATATATCTATATATCTATATATATATATCTATTATATATATATATATATATATATATCTACTATAACACCCTGACGATGGAAAGGTATTTTCCAACATGTAGGTTGTAATTATCAAAAACATGGTACGTAGTGTATACAAATAATACATCAAAATGTTTAAAAACTGTCAAATCTACATGCAAAACAAAATCCATTATTCAATTTTGATATTTTGACATATATTATATATGTATATATATATTATTAGATAATCTATCTTGTTATAATGTATAATATCTATAATATATCTCTATATATCTTGTTCATATGTATATATATATATATATCTATATATTATATATATATAATATATCTATACATATAACACCCTGACGATGGAAAGGCATTTCCGAAACATGTAGGTGTAATTAATCAAACAATGTAAGTAGATTTATACAAATAATACAATCAATATTTAAAAAAAATTTAATCTACAATGTTGCTGAATCAAATGAAAAAAAACATATTGAATGTTTTTTTATTTTTTATTTTGATGAATAATATATCCGAAACCACATTAAAGTTTCAGTGTTTCATAATTAAGTCGTGAATTAATTCTTGTACCCCGAAATAAATCCAAAATATAATATTAACCAAAAGTTTCTGGATTAGGTATACAGTATATTAACGAAGGTGCACATTTTTTACAATCAATACAAAACACATCATCGATCAATGTCATGATCTCGCAATCACAGCATAAATAAATACACAAATTACCTAAAGCTACTTCGTCTACCTTTGACATTATGCATTTTCGGCTTCAACGCAAGGTACGATAAAACGTATATTTTTTAAAAATAAATACTATAATTTTGCCACAAAAAATATAATTTCTCGAATAGTTAGCAGGAAGTTTTCACCGCTGCAGACACAACTGATTGAGATAATTTATTACGATTTTTTTAGAGCGTTTTGGGCGTGTGCTTTTTTTTACAGGGCACGTTTTCAGGTGCCGGCCTTGACGCCGCATTTGTCTAAGTAAATTAATTACAATTCAGAATATTTTGAGTTTGTTCAAATCTTTCAGAACAGTGCTGGATTTATGTCACAGAGACATTATTAATCAATTAGTGTATATTATAGATATCTCACAGAGACGAAACTGTATTAATTATGGGAAAGTAGGTATAGAAGTCATTTGGGTGTAACAGGACTTATGACCTGTCTTTTGGTAGGCTTAAGTGATCACTTTTATGACCTGTCTTTTGGTAGGCTTAAGTGATCACTTTAAGTGAGCACTGTTCTGAAAGATTTGAACAAACTCAAAATATTCTGAATTGTAAATACTGGTCAAAAAGGAATTTAACAAAAATTGGAAATAATATTTCCTGGCGTATCCTAGTGTAATGCAAGTATTCGGATGAATTTCATTACACATAATAAAAAGGATATTGCTCCCTAAATTCCGTAAAATCAATTGTAGATTTTCTCATTAGCGACATCTGTGGGGATTTAGGGGAATGAAAATGGCTTTGTACAGGCCGCATGGAAAAGGCGCTTACAACTCATATATGAAAGCTTCACGCAATTTGAACATATATACAACTTCCAAAAAATGAATAAGCATGGTATATTCTATCATGGGTGGAAATGGCGAATGTTACAATTGTGTAAAGTGATCACTTAAGCCTACCAAAAGACAGGTCATAAGTCCTGTTACACCCAAATGACTTCTATACCTACTTTCCCATAATTAATACAGTTTCGTCTCTGTGAGATATCTATAATATACACTAATAAATTAATTACATTCGGCGCTGTGTGTCCGTCTGTCTGCCTGTAGCCGCGTTTCTGCAAATGTGTAATTAAATGTTAAATTTATTATTTTGATCACAATCGATTCCTGCCGTTTTGCAGCGCTTTCTCCGTTCGTCGATAGAGTGTGTAAATTATTTAATTCACGCCGCGGCCTCAAAGTAAATATTGATTTATAGAACCGAAAATTGATCCGTTTTATTGCTTCGTCTTTAATATCAATCTTGGGGCTAGTCCATCTTTAGACGTTGCGTATTTAATGAAATACAAGCTCTGTCCGCGTGGCTTCGCACGCGTAGATTTTTAGTACATTGTTTGGATCGTCACAGAACTTTCGCGAACCTTCTAGAACATCCTCCTTCCAGAACTTTCGAGAAATTTATCGAATGTACAGGAACCTTCTCGACATACCGACACATTCTGCTACTCAGTTTAGAACCTTACAGAACTTTCGGTAATTTTCTAGAACCCTCTACTTCCAGAACTTTCTAGAGAAGGTTTTTCCGGAACCTTCTAGACTCACCGACACAGTTGGCGCGCGTATTTTGAAACAATCTGAAGCATTTGCGGCCTTCCCATAACAAAACAATGTGCTAGAAAGCACATTTTCGTCACCCACCCCCAGCAAACTCGCATATTTTCGATGTGACACCAATCAATATCATATATATATAGATATATATATATAGTATAATATATATATATATAATATATATATTATATTATATAGATATATCAGCACTGCAGCATCCAGCATTGTTGCACTTTGGAGAAAGAGACTGGCCCCTCATAATAAGAAGATCCTTATTAATAGGTAACAATTTTTCCGTGTAATTTTCTCATGTCTGATTTTTGTAATGTGTTTCGCAACAGTAATTTGCCTCGTGGCCTATTGCAGTGTTTAAAAACAAAATGAAGAATATAATAAATAACTTCTGAATCACTAAATATATAATATTCTTATTAAAATAAAAAATCGATAAATTTTATTTTAGTTTTGTCCCTGCAATAATCGCGGCGTTTCAAATTATGATTATATAAAGTTTTTATTATACTCCCTTTCTTATTTACTAGTGGAAACTGTTTTGGCGCTTAACCTACGCGTTGGGCTTCGGTCGGGCGACGGTACGAAAGGGAGTAATAAAAACTTTACAAAAATCCAAAAGAATCGGGTTCCGTGTCTACCATATGCGTCGGAATCCCCATACAACTTACCGAGTTGTATGAAAAAAACCATTAAAAATTTGAAAAATCCAAAATCATACTACAATATTATTTTTTTAACAAAAATCTGATAGATCTTCTTGATCGTCGCCACGAGTCTGCTTGCAAAGTTTCAGCTCGATTGGATCACGGGAAAGCGGTTAAAAATCGATCCAATGTTTTTTCGTCAAGCAACCAAGCAAGCAGACGCCACGAGTTAAAAGAAAGGAAGGAAGAAGAAGAAAAGAAGGAAGAAAGGAAGTAAAAACGATGGTCCATTAGAATACACGCACAATGTTTCCTAATTAAACAAAGTGTACAGATGTTCGATGCGATATATGACTTATATTTGAAATTTTCCTTCCAAAAAGCGTTTTATCATATGTACACTCGAAAAACCACAGCGACATTAATTTCGCTCGTAAGATCGAAACGCGATATATGTATTGAGAAATATTGGAAAAAATACATATGGAAATTTCAAATATTAGGTCCTTACATATGAAATTGGCGTTTTGCCGTACTGGCAAATTTGATCTCAAATATCTTCTCTTTGGTTAGGAATTCCAAATCCAAATTTATACAGCTATTTACTCATGTATTTGTGTTTTGAAAATTATAATTCATTTGTTTTTTCCTCAATTGTTTTTTTCTTTGCGTCACTCAGTTTACAAAATGAAAAACTTGAAATATCGCGTTATTTACGAGTACGAGTTCCACCGTGGCACCAGTGCTGCAGAAACGGCTCGAAGGATTAATGATGTGTATGGTGACGGTGCCGCAAAAGAAAACACAGTGCGTTTTTGGTTCCAACGTTTTCGTTCTGGAAATTTCGACCTGCAGAACAAACCCCGTGGACGGCCGGAGACCAAAGTTGATAATGAAGAATTGAAGGCTATTGTGGAAGCGGATCCATCGCAAACCACATCCGAGTTAGCTGCAGGCTGCGGTGTTAGTGATAAAACTGTTTTAATCCACTTGAAGCAAATCGGTAAGGTGAAAAAGCTTGAAAGGTGGGTACCTCACGGATTGAGTGAAGCAAATCAACAAACGCGCGTTGACTGTTGCGTTGCATTTCTCAACCGGCACAATAATGAAGGGATTTTAAATCGAATCATTACCTGTGATGAAAAGTGGATCCTGTACGGTAATCGGAAGCGCTCATCGCAATGGCTGAACCCTGCCGAACCAGCCAAACCATGCCCCAAGCGAAAATTGACTCCAAAAAAGTTACTTGTGAGCGTTTGGTGGACTAGTGCTGGTGTCGTTCACTACAGCTTTCTTAAATCTGGCCAGACGATTACGGCAGATGTCTATTGTCAGCAACTGCAAACCGTGATGGAAAAGCTAGCTGCTAAACAACCGAGGCTGATTAATCGCTCTAGGCCACTGCTGCTTCATGATAACGCTAGACCACACACTGCACAACAGACAGCTACCAAATTAGAGGAGCTTCAATTGGAATGTCTAAGACATCCACCGTACTCTCCGAACCTTGCCCCAACAGATTACCATTTTTTTCGAAATTTGGATAACTTCTTGCAAAGGAAAAAATTCAACTCCGATGGGGCAGTCCAAACCGCCTTCAAAGATTTTATTGATTCCCGTCCGAATGGTTTTTTTAGTAAAGGAATCGATGAACTACCTATGAGATGGCAAAAGTGCATAGATAGCAATGGTACATACTTTGATTAAATAAATATATTATAATAAAAAAAAATCGGCTTTATGTTCCTCCCATACTAAAGGCCAATTTCATATGTAAGGACCTAATATAATATTACTTCATTTATTATACTAATATTATTGAATAAGCGTCATTATGTAACTTTCTCCAAAACATTCAAATACGATAATCGACGTTTCGTATGTCGAAAGCGTAATTTCCGTCTTTATTAATATATTGTAATTTATTACATAATGTAGATAAATGTATTGTTACAGATCAATCAATATAGATAAATGGTGTCATGTACATTTATCACATTGCGTGACGTAATTCGTCTCCCTTTTTGAATTGTAATAACTAATAACAAATGCGGCATTAGCTATTAAATATAGGGTAGGTGTAGATTAGACGTTGGCATGACGTCAAATGTGCTCGAGAATAATGAACGAATATACGCACTTACTACACAGGGTGTACCAGAGCCAGCAGCAGACACCTGGCAAGTAGATTTCTAACTATATTATGAGATTAATATGTTTAAGCTACCATGGCCTAATATCAATAGTTATCAATATCAAAGTTTGCATTTTTTTCAAATGAAAAATTCTTTCGCTCTAGTACAAGTAGAATAAAATGATAAAAACTTGCAAAAATTGAAAAAAGTTATTTTTTAATTATAGATAATGAAGCATATTTTATACGTATAAAAAAATATATATTATGCGTACATGTAAATATTTATAAAAAATTAGCGCCGCCTAGGACACTAAAAACGATTTTTTGGCCGCGGCCCGTCGATTAATGCTTATATTTTATTAATTATTATAAATAATGTCCAGTTTATTACATTTATGTAATAACAAAGGTTCTATCTAAGTTATTGCCCTAAAAAAATTGCAGTCTAGAGTATACATTCTGATATAAATGAATAATAAAAACCCACATTATAGTAAAAAAAACGCCGAAATATGCATTTGCAGTGAATGTCCAATCTTAAGGGATTACAACATCCTGGGAGAATAAAATTTAAATTTAGAGAAATTGGGTGACTTATTACAAGGAGTTGATTAATTATGAAAAAAAAAACTAACGTTTTTTGGTGTTTTTGAATATAATTTATTTATATTATATTCAAAAACACTTTCTTAGTGTGAAGTTGCAATTTTTTGAGAACTTTTGTTCCGGTTCTGCAACTTCACAATAAGAATGTGTTCTTGAATATAATATATCGACGGCTCCTACGTATAATATCGTAACCAACAAAATTCAATTATACAGGAGAAGGATTTGAACATATTTTCGTCCGGTATAAATATAAATATTGCCCGATTTTTTTGAAATTTCTTTTCAATATTTTACTTTATACTGTAGTTTCATAAATAATCACAAAAAAGTCGAAATTATTAAAGGTTTTTGTAGAAATGCACACACGATATTATACTTCGGAAAAGACGCGACATAAAATATCGTATAAATGACTTACAACATTTTACTTCGGAAAAGACGCGACGTAAAATAACGTAAGTGTTACATACGATAATTTTCTTATGTTATTTTCTCACGCATTTTATCGTAAGTGTTACATACGATAATTTTCTTATGTTATTTTCCAACGTATGTTATCGTAAGTGTTACATACGATAAAATTATCTTATGTTATTTTCCAACGGAAATTATCGTAAGTGTTACATACGATGGTATACTTCGTAAAAATTATGTGATTGTTTGAGATACGATAAAATACGTCCGAAAAAACGTTATTTATCGCAAAATATTTTTTTTTCTTTCTTGGAAATAAAGATATAATTAAATACATATGAAATACACAAAAAACTAAAAACCGTCGATTTGTGGGTTACGATATTATACGTAGGAGCCGTCGATATGTATGTTGTATCAAATGTGTCTGAAAATAAATAAAAAATGAATTAAACGGTTAATTCTGGCGTACCCTAGCGGCAGTTACACAAAGTAATTTGTGCCTACCACACCAGAAAAAGTGGATTGATCTGAAAATTGATAATATACGTTAATCAATTGATAAATGAGACTTGCAGATAAGGTCGATACATTCACGGAAACGTACAAGGCTGCTATAGCGCAATTGGATAACGCGCCTGCTCCGGATAGGAGGAGATCCGTGGTCCGAATCCCGGTAGCTGTCGAATATTTTTTCGTGGATTTGATTTTTCTGCGTGTCTTTCTAATTTTTTTTTTTTTTTTTAATTTTTTTTTATTTAATATTAAAACTACATTTAAATCATAATACATTTGTCTATTACAATCTACTTAGATACATTTTATTTTATTGCTTTGCCTCTCCAAAAATGAGACTTGCTCATGTGCTTGGTGAGGGGCTTACACTTTATTAGTTTATTTTGGATTTGGCTTATTTGTTCCTTAGCTATATGTCTTGTTATGCATTGTCAAATTGTATCGATCTAAAGTGTTGGTTTATTTTTTTCTTTGATTGTTGTAAGTCATCGATTTTCTTAATATCTGTAGGTAGGTTATTGAAGTTTTTTATGCCCAAGTATATGTAGTTTTGTTGACACAGTTTGGTATTATATTTTGGGATTTTAAAATTATTTTTGAATCTTAATGATGTGTTTCTTTCAAATTTAGCAGTTATGTTTTCTTTAATTATTTGTATAATTGATGTTTTTTTGTAAACATTCTCTTATTTTGGAACTTGGAATTTA
This sequence comes from Agrypnia vestita, assembly GCA_016648135.1. Classification (NCBI taxonomy): domain Eukaryota; kingdom Metazoa; phylum Arthropoda; class Insecta; order Trichoptera; family Phryganeidae; genus Agrypnia; species Agrypnia vestita. Next base: position 95,061 of record JADDOH010012771.1, read on the forward strand.
GAGAAAAGTAATTGTGTAGAGAAGGTTTTTCTTTTTTTAATATTACTTTTATAATTGATCTTTGGATTACTTTCACTGTGTTTATGATGTTATTGTACGCCCCTCCCCATCCAATGATTCCATATTGGAGTAGTGCATGGACAGAAGCGTAATAAACCATTGATTGATTAATTTGGTTTTTAATATTTATTTCTTTCCGATCAGACAATACTTTGAGAAATGTCGCTCCAGCTGAAATTGTTGATCTCAGATAGCGCAATATATTTCGTGTCTGCTTCCAGCCCCCATGACTTCATCGACATCTCGCGCCAAATGTCAGAGGACACGTGAACCCTAGAGTCGCGCCTTTTCTCAAATGTCAGAACAGTTCCCACGTGGCTGCGGAAAAAAATCCGCGTTATTTTGCGTCTTGCGTCGTATAGCATCATCGACCGACGCGGAAAATCGTGTTAGGTTATTCGCGAAAAATATTTTTTACGCGATCTGTAATTCGATTTCCTATTTATTTCTTTACAAGCTTGCAATAACAGCTAATGAATGATTGTTTAAAAATATATAAGACATATTATATAATTATATATAAAAATGTTTTGTAGCGATGAGCTAACGCTACGTAAGCTAAAATAGTTATTGTGAAGCAGTGATTGAACCATAAAAAAACTCACCCATAAAAACCAAGTTTTTATTATACTCCCTTTCTCATTTACTAGTGGAAACTGGTTTGGTGCTTAACCTACGTGTTGGGCTTCGGTCGGGCGACGCTATGAAAGGGAGTAATAAAAAAATTCCAAAAATCCAAAATTATACTATAAATAGGTTCCGTGTCTACCAGACGCGTCGCAGTCTTAGTCAGTTGTATGAAAACACCATTAAAAATTTGAAAAATCCCAAATTATACTATATTTATTATTTGTTTTTAACGAAAATTTGATAGATATTCTTGATCGTCGTCACGAGTCTGCTTGCAAAGTTTCAGCTCGATTGGATCACGGAAAAAGGGTTAAAAATCAGGGTTTTTGCGTCAAAGAAACAAACAGACAGATGCCACGAGTTAATATAAAGGGAAAAATAATACATATACATTCATTATGAGTTGCATAAGTCTTTATGTCCTCAATTTTTCATCTCCTCAGTATATATATATATAACCATCTTAGGATCATGTAATTGCCTGGTTAATGTGTGAGAAGCAACCAATTACATGAATTTTTCATTCATATGAATCCAAATTGACAATAAATGATGGAATAGAAATGGCTGAGTGTAGATGATTATTAATTTTTTTTAACCTATTTGTATAAAATGCACTTTTTTTAAGCTATTTTGTATAAAATGTAAAATGTATTTTGTATAAAATGTACTTGCATATAAGTAATTTATAATTATACACTTTATACTAGTATACACTTTGCCTGTTCCAACATAGAGCTCTCTAGTGAGACAGGCATAGTAAAATCAAACCTTACCAATGTATGCAAGTAAAAAGTTAAAAAAAAATTAGCGTTAAAAATAATCACTATAATACAAAAGCTTTTTAACAAAATCAGGGATTGCAAGCGTAGTTTACGACTTTAATTACAAAGTTTCTCGGTAAGTATGAATTATTTTCTTTCATACTGATATGACACAGGAATTAAAATAAGAAATATGTAGACATAGATGAGTTTGTGTACTTGGGAAGTATGTTCGATAGAAGAGGGAATGTTGAGAAAGATATAGAGAGGAGAGTGACTGCCGGGAATAGGGTGAACGGTGCTTTGAATGCAATAATTTCTAATAGAAATATGTCTACCGAGGCAAAACTGGCGGTACATAATGGAGTTCTGGTACCGACACTAATGTATGGAAGTGAAGCCTGGAGCTGGCAGAAGAAGAACGAAAGTAGATTGAATGCAGTGGAGATGAGGTCCCTTAGACGTATGTGTGGTAAATCCATGTATGATATTAGGAATGAATGTAAAGCTGATCGTAGCATAATACAGAGAATAAAAATAGGGTCGCTCAGGTGGTTTGGGCATGTTGAGCGAATGAATGAGGAAAGAATGGTAAGAAAGATATATGATGCAAGTGTTGACGGCGCCAGAAAAAGAGGGCGACCACGGAAGACGTGGCATGACCAGATTAACCAGATACTGGAAGATGGTCCTGTTAGAAGTCTGAACAACCGTCGAGCTTGCATGCGAAGATGTATGAATGTAGACGAAGCGAAAGTTGTATGTCAGGACAGAAGAGTATGGCGCTCTATCCTCTCTGCCTACCCCCTCGGGGAAACGGCGTGATGGTAAGTAAGTAAGTAAGTAAATATACGACGCGGGAAACCAAAGAAATTCTGCAAAATTTTCTGGATTGATTATTATAAATGCCAGAATGCAGTACCCAGAAGAACTACGGCATGAGTCAATTTGTAATTTATTGAATAATGTGGAAACAATAAATTCAAATTCAAGCTTAGAAAGAATTGAACATTTAATGTATATTATAGATATCTCACAGAGACGAAACTGTATTTATTATGGGAAAGTAGGTATAGAAGTCATTTGGGTGTACATAGGACTTATGACCTATCTTTTTATGGTTGGCTTAAGTGATCACTTTACACAATTGTAACATTCGCCATTTCCACCCATGATAGAATATACCATGCTTATTCATTTTTTGGAAGTTGTATATATGTTCAAATTGCGTGGAAAGCTTTCACATACGAGTTGTAAGCGCCTTTCCATGCGGCCTGTACAAAGCCATTTTCATTCCCCTAAATCCCCACAGATGTCGCTAATGAGAAAATCTACAATTGATTTTTACGGAATTTTGAGAGCAATATACTTTATTGTGTAATGAAATTCATCCGAATACTTGCATTACACTAGGATATGCCAGGAAATATTATTTCCAATTTTTGTTAAATTCCTTTTTACCAGTATTTACAATTCAGAATATTTTGAGTTTGTTCAAATCTTTCAGAACAGTGCTGGATTTATGTCACAGAGACATTATTAATCAATTAATGTATATTATAGATATCTCACAGAGACGAAACTGTATTTATAATGGGAAAGTAGGTATAGAAGTCATTTGGGTGTACATAGGACTT